>BQNB010069893.1:0-33330 GCA_026074375.1 Tanacetum coccineum
TAGTACCTCGATTGTTTTTGACATTTTTCAGAAACGCTCCCCCTCAAAATGTGCTTCGGTATTCTAAATTGTTTAGCACGTTTGGGCGGAGAATTTGAGACCTAATAGTCACAGTTATTATTATGTTATAAAATTTTAAACCCTTTGACATTTTGGATATCAATTGATTTAAATATGTTATAAAATTTGGGAGAAAAGTGTGTCCTTTATTCGCAAGACGTGTAAGAGACATGTAACTGCTCCCCCTCAATCGTTGATAAGACCGCACTGATGTCATATTCGCGTTCACTTTCAACCCACAACGATGGAACTAATTCTTCAAGGCCAAAGTCTAGGTAACGAGATTTGACCTTTTGATTGTTAATGACGATGTCGTTCACGTTGTTGTTGATCAGCTGTAGTCAATTATCTCTTTATTCGTCTCAAAATATGCTTTCAAGGACTTTATAGATCCTTCTGATCTGTAGTCTGTTTCTCGATTGCTGTGATGAGTCTTTGCTTTCTATCTACTTGTCATCTCTGACCTCTTCTGTCTCCATGCCCTTATTGTACTCGAAACAATGAAGTCTTTAACCTTTGGTTCCAGCTTTTCCATGACTCTTGTCTCAGTCCCATCACCCTAAAACTTGTGAAGACTCTTTCAGCTCATTCAGTTGTTCTTTGTTCATTTCTGTCTCTGTAGACAATGCTTTGGCTTAGGGAGATAGTATAATCTTCTTGAAGTAATAGGTCGCTGCATCCCAATTAGGGGGGGGGCTCGGTACATAGGTTGATCTTTGTTTGGTACTTTCATCCCGAGTTGTGATCCACACTGGTTTCTTATCCACATGTTGACCTGCTGTATGAGACTGATCTTGTCTTGTCTTGGGCAGATGGTTGAGTTTTTGAATATTAAGTAGGGAACAGTCTTCAAATTCTTTTGGATGCAGAATTTGAAATCACCTTTCCGATGATCTTTATTCTGGTAATCAGCTCGGCGAGTATTATATCTCTTAGATTGTTGGATCCATATTTTTCAATCAATTGACTCTGAGTACACTAAGAATGCATCTGGTTCTGACTGCTTCACGATAGAGGACTCACTTTGTTTGTTGCTGTAGAATTCCGTCTCTCTAAACCACCAGTGAGTGATGCCATAGACCGCTACTGATGTCTATATTCATTGTTCACCTCTCAAACCCACATCGATAGGAACTATTTCTTCAAGGCACAAGTCTAGGTAACGAGCGGCTTTGAGCTCTTGGATTTGGATAAGGCAAATTTTTCAGCTCTTTGTCACTGTCATCATGATATTCAGATCTTTTTGAGAAGAATTGTGGTTGAATAGTTACCTGACCAGGTGGTCCTCCTAAGGGCGTGGTTCATTTTAAATTTTTGTGGAATTGATGGACCCTAAGGATTTATCAAGTTCACCTTTATTTGTCTGCCGCTTATGATTCATCCTTCTGGAATTGAAGAACGACGTTGTTCTTGGGGTGAAAAATGGGGCCACTTTAACAAGGTTGATTGTTGGACTTTCCAAATTAGCTTGGCTGAGTTTCTTCGTTCCTGTTCGTCTGATGAACCATTTGATGAATGAACCAATATCATACGTTTCGCTTTGTTGCTTGTTTTCTCAGGAACTTTATACGATGTGGCGTATGCATTTGTCCAAGGTTGTTATGGTTTCGGGAAATCATTTCGATGGAATGGTCCATTCTGGCTCAGGTGTTGAAGGTCTCTCGCTTTTCTGGTATTCGGCATTATAAACCACGTAGTGGTCGACACCTTGGGAATGTGGAGCGTTGGTCAGTGTCTTCTCATATCTGAGACATTACCCTTCTTCCTGCTTGGAAATGTATCTGAATGTGTCGATTCGGGGATCAGATCTGTGCATCGATGCAGTCCACACCAGCCATCTCTTTTGTCAGTGATCTGCCATCCAGTGAGAGAGAGATGGGTGTTTTATTGGAAGCTGAGGCCCTTAGACTCCCTACATTGGTTTCTTTGAGCTTTGGTCATAAGCTATTAGGAGGAGGTTTCGCTGAAGACCCAGAAGCAGCAGATTCAGATCTCCTCCTATTGGTACCCTTGGTTTGAGCCAGCTGAAGGGGCATTCATCATTCATCACATCACTTTTCATCTTTCTCTTGTGGTCTTTCAACTTGTCTGCAACTTTCTTTATCCATGGTCTTCATCGCTTCAGGCTTCTTGAGAGAGCATGGTATAGACGGTAGTTGGTCTTGTTTTTGTTGGCAGACTTCTTCTTATTCATGTGACTGAAGAGAGCACTCTTTAGATCAAACTCTTCAATATCAACTTCATCGGTTGACCTGATGGAGTAAGTTGAATCTTGTTTCTCCCCAGCTTGTTCCTTTTTGGCTTTGATAATCTAATTCGAAACTCTTTTCCGATTACGTGATTCTTCGACGACTCTTTGGGCCAGGCAACACAGAGTATTTCTCGATTAAATCTGCAGTGTGTCGTTCAAGAACCTTAATGAGAGCATCATCAAGTTTTGTTCCTAGATAATTATCAACAGCCGTAGGAACTTGGGATCTTATTGAAGCCAAAACATCAGTCTTCTTCACTTCAGACATCTCTTGCTCTAATCTTGCTACTTTAACTGAAGGGCGATGATAAATGTGACGAGGTGATTTCAGGGAGTGATTGTGGTGTTTGTTGTAGCTTTAGTGTTGTATTGGTGGATGAGTGGACCAGTTAATGGTGGATAATGAATGTTCATCTCCTCCACCAATCAACACTATAAGCTACAACAATCACCACATCTTCCCTGAAATCACTCCATCAATCGGCCCTTCAGTTAAGAGTAGCAAGATTAGAAGCAAGATATGTCTTGAAGTGAAGATGGACTGATGTTTAGTTCAATAGATCCCAAAGTTCCTATGGCTGTTGATCATTTTTCTGGAACAAATCTTGATGTTGCTCTCATTAAGGGTTCTTGAACGACACATGCAGATTTTAATCGAGAAATTACTCTGTCGTTGCCTGGCCCAGATGTCTGTCAAGAATAAGATCGGGAAAAGAGTGCGATGGGGAGTTTATCAAAGTCAAAAAGGATATCAAGCTGAGGAGAAACAAGATTCAACTTACTCCATCAGGTAACGATGAAGTTGATTATTGAAGAGTTTGATCTAAAGAGTGCTTCTCTCAGTCAACATGAATAAGATGTGAAGTCTGCTCAACAAAAAACTCTAGACCAACTACCGTATATACATGCATCTCATGGAAGCCACTGTATAGCGGATGAAAGACGCCTGGATAAAGATGTTGCACTAGACAAGGTGGAAAGACCCAACAAGAGAACATGGTAGTGATGATGATGATGTATGAAGGCCCTTCAGCTGGATCAAAACCAGATGGTACCAAGTGGAAGGAGGATCTGATCTGCTGATTCTGCGGTCTTACAGCGAAACCTCCTCCTAAAGCTGATGACCAAAGCTCAAATGAAAACAAGGGAGTTAAGGCCTATGCTTCCTAAAACATCTTCTCTCTCCTCCTCAACTGGATGGCAGATCACTGACAAAAGAGAGGCTGGTGTGGACTCTTCGATGCACTGATCTGATCCCGAATCGGAACATTCAGATGACATTTCCATGCAGGATGAGGGAATGTCTTTCAGATATGGAAGTCACTGATCACGCTCAATCATTCCACAAGGTGTCGTCCACTACGTGGTTTAAGACTGATTCCAGAAAGCGAGAGAGACCATGTATACACCTGAGCCAGAATGGAACACATTCCAATCGAATGATTTTCCGAAACCAGAAACATAACTGGGCAATGCATTACGCCCACACGTATAAGTTTCTGAGGAAATCAAAGCTTCAAAGGATGAGGTTGATATTTGGTTCATTCATTCAAATGGTTCTGCGTCACGAACAGGAAAGAAGAAACTCTGCATAGCTAATTTAGAAGGTACAACATTTCAACCTTGTTAGAGCTTTTCACAAGGAACATACGTCGTTCTTCCTTCCAGTGGATGATTGCCATAAGCTGCTGACAAAATAAGGTTGGACTTGAGTAATCCTGAGGGTCATCAAATTCCAGCAAATTTTTATTGAAACATGCCCTTTAGGAGACACCTGGTCATGGTAACTATTCAACCAACAATTCTTTCTTCAATAAGGATCTGGAATATCTGCTGTAGGTGACAAAGAGCGAGAAATTTGCCTTATCCATATCCAAGCTCAAAGCAGCTCGTTACCAGACTTGGCCTTGAAGAATTAGTTCTTCGTTGTGGGTGAGTTGTGACAAGAATTATGACATAAGTAGCTTTGGGTCTATGTGCATTCACT
The DNA here is from genome assembly GCA_026074375.1 of Tanacetum coccineum. Classification (NCBI taxonomy): domain Eukaryota; kingdom Viridiplantae; phylum Streptophyta; class Magnoliopsida; order Asterales; family Asteraceae; genus Tanacetum; species Tanacetum coccineum. The sequence goes on from BQNB010069893.1 coordinate 4,299, forward strand.
CACTGGTGGTTTAGGATGAAGGAATTTCTACTCAGGCAACAAACATAGTGATTGTCTCCTGATCGTGAAGCGTTCGTAGTCAGATGGCTAGATGGATTCTTAGTGTAATCAGTGTCAAAGTGTTTGAAAATATATGGATTACAACTATCTAAGAGAATAATTCTTCGCCGTGCAGCATTACAAGAATACAAGATTCTCGGAAAAGGGATTTAAAAAATTCTGCAATCCATATGGAATTTTGAAGATCTGTTCCTACTTAATATTCAAGTAAAGTCATCACATCTGCCAGACATAGGGACAATGTTCTGTCTTCATACAGCAGTCTACATGTGGATAAGAAACCTGGTGATCTAAAATCGGATTGAAAGTTTACCATATACATAGATCAACCTTGAACGACCTATTTGGGATGCAGTCCGCTATTACTTCAATGAAGATTATACGATCAGTCCCCATAAGACTAGAGCTAGTGTTCTACACAGAGACGTAATGAAACATAGAAATTGATGAGGTGAATGAGCTTCACATGTTTAGTGTTGGACGTGACATATGAGTCATGGTAGAAAAAGCTTGGTCCTAAATGGTTATAGACCTTTCATTTCTGTTCGAGTTACATTAAGGGATGGAGACTAGGAAGTGGTCAGAGGAGACAAGGAAAGAAGCAAAGACTTCTTCAACAGCAATCGAGAAAGACTACGATCAGTAGGATATTTAGAAGTCTTGAAGCTTTGTTGGAGACGTATAAGAGTTTTGGTACTAAAGGTCTGATCAACAGAACAAACGTGTACGACATCGTCCATTACATCAAAAGGTCAATCGTATTTTTTTTGTGAATAATTTACCATTGTAACATTGTTGGTAGATAGTTAAATCTTCACGTGTTTAGATTAAGGGTATGGAGTAATTTTTATCCCTCTAACGATTTAGGGGGAGCAGGTATATGGCTACTACACGTCTTGCGAATTTATGACCACACTTTTCTCCCAAATTTTATAACACTATTTAAATCATACTTGATATCCAATATGTAAAAGGGTTTAAAATTTTTGATAGGGGAGAATAATGTGATTTTAAAATTGTGTTTAATAAAGAACAGTGATTCTTAGGACTCATTTCACTACTCCCAAACGTGCTATACAATCCTCGACACCGAAGCACATTTCGAGGGGAGCGTTTCTGAAAAATGTCAAAAATAATCGAGGTTCCTTAACGCTAGGAATTTATATCATGAGTGCCGTAATTGATTTTTTCTAATCGGTTTTATGGAAAAGGAGAAACTTGTACCAAAAGATTCCGACCATGCATTTTACTTAATTGAAGTTATAGGTTGGTAAGGTTAGGTACTATTCCAACGATCTCAGCCATAAACTGGAGGGATCTACCCAGGGATAATCCTCTAGTTAGTGTAGATGTCTTAGGTATGACATGGAAAAGGAGTTTAAGTGAGAATTTGGGAAAAGTTCCGACTGTGATGGAGCTAATAATGGAATAAAACCACCACAAGGTCTTAGTCATGAAATTCGGTAAGCACTGATGGGGTTGAAGAATTAAAAGAATTGTAAGTTAAAGGGGGTAAGAAAGAAGCCCTCCATTCACTTAGGCAGGAATCCGGTGTCAATCTATAGCTTTGTTAGTTCTAGTGACAGACTTACACTAAGATGTGCTGACATTGTAGATAGACATCATGGATGACCAGTGAGGCAATGCACAAACCCTTCCTAGCTACACTCAGAATTTTCCAAAAGATTTACTGTTTCATTTCTCACGGAGACTAAACACGTTATCTATTGACTTTCAATCCGAGTTAGTTGTTATTGAACAGGTTGTGGCAGTCTGCATCTAGCCTCCGATTATAAACAAACGCACTATTGGAGTCTAGAGCCAAGAGATCGTCAATTATCTCGATAGACACTCGTTATCCAATTATCTTGCCTTTCATCTACATGTGGTAACAAGTTCGATATAAGAGCTCTACGCATTATCCTACTGATATTGCCAGTAACATCACGAGGAAACGTTAGCTGTTCCTATTGAAGATGGAAATCTGCTGTTCATAGATGCCAACTTCAATCAAGCTCTAGGCTAGTGGTGACTTGTGCGAATTCTACAAGAATCAATCTTGTGTCAATGGAAAAGAAACAATGGTTGCGGTTGCTGCATGAATCAACTGTGTTCCAGTATAAGAATTGACGGTTATTTTCATTGACAAACAATTCTAAAACTCTCGAAGTGTTGCAAATTCTTTGATAAGAAAAACTTAGACTGTTTCTTTTCCAAATCAATTTTCTCTTTATTACTATCTGTGTCATTCAGGATATCTTAACGATGGAGATGGAGGTGGATAATTCCTAGTTCCGGATCTGATGTCAAGTATAATAATCCGAATGCCAAGACTAACGACCTAACATTGTTATGATGCTATGAAAGACCTCATAAAAGGTGTCAATAGCTTCCGCCAAACTCTGATTGTCATGCATTTCTTCATACTGTGCAAAGATGGCGTTCCATCACAAGACGATGTAAGATTTTGTTTGGATGATTGTTTCTCAAGAAAAGCTCAAGGATCACAGTCAAAGAAGGCGTTAAGATGAATAAAAGATTACTATCCCAAAATAATCAAGAGATCAAATGTCTACGAGCTATAGATTGAAGTGTTTAAACGTTTGGTATTCTTTGGGAGGTGACCTCCCTTAGGGGTGAGATTGTTATGGATATTAGAAAAGACTCGGTCACCCGTGTATTTTACTGTTTATTATTTAGCTCGTAGTTTATAGTTAATAGTACGTTTTTTTTGTTTTAAGTCCGAGGTACTAATACCCGGTATATTGTAAGTACTATATATAGTCTCTTCCAACTTTGGAAGAGACAAGTTAGTCAAATATTCATTTACAAAGAAACACTTTCTCTCTCTAGACTCTTCTCTCTCTAGTGTTTCTCTCTCTAGAAACTAACCAGTATTCTAGAATTCGACACGTGTTATGATATAAGTTATACCACAATAATATTTTACAATGCCTAAGTTCTAAGACTACTGCATGGAATGAGTTTAGTAGCATTATGGCATCTGCAATCATATGTTTAGTTACAAACCAGAAGTTCAACTTTTCAAAGTATATTTTTAAAAGTATGGTGAAGAACTTGGATAATGCAGGAAAAGTTTTGATGTATCCAAGGTTTGTACAAGTCTTTTTAGATAAGCAACTAGAAGGGATGTCAAATCATAATAGGATTTATGTTACACCCTCTTACACTAAGAATATATTTAGGAATATGAGAAGGGTAAGGAAAGGTTTTTCTGGAAGGGAAACACCATTACTCCAAACAATGATGGTACAAGCTCAAGCTAAAATGGGTGAAGGTTCAACAAATCCCACTGATCCTCATCACACACCCACCATTATTCAACCATTAACATCTTAACCTCAAAAGAAACAAATACCTAGGAAGCCAAAGAGAAAGGACACTCAGATACCTCAATCTAGTGGTCCTACAGACAATGTAGCAGATAAGGCTGTCAATGAGGAGATGGATGACAGTTTGGAAAGGGTTGCCACTATTGCTACTAGCTTAGATGCAGAGCAGGATAGGGTACATTAAAGACCCAATCAAGGCCAACACTAATGAAGATGGTTCCTAGGAAAACTACCTTCAGGTTGGTGGTCCTAGGCGCCAATAAACCATGGGGGATACAATTGCTCAAACTAGGTTTGAGAATGTATCTAAAACATCCAATGATCTACTACTCACAAGAGGTAACATACTTTAAAGTGGTGAGGATAGTCTGAAACTTAATGAATTGATGGAACTATGTACAAATTTACAACAAAGGGTTCTTGATTTGGAGACTACAAAGACCACTCAAGCTAATGAGATTGCAAGTTTAAAAAGGAGGGTCAAGAAGCTAGAGAGGAGGAATAAGTCAAGAATCACAGGCTTAAAATAATGTACAAAGTTGGTTCATCAAGAAGGATTGAATCTCTAAATGATAAGATTTGGGCGAGATGCATCCAACAGTGGGGGAGGTAGGATAAATGTGTTTGATGTGATGAAGACATACCGGGTTTAATGATCAAGATGATGCTGTTATGTTTGATGTTATTAACTTAGAATGGTGATGATGTTGATTGTTGATAATGTAGATGTTGTTAAACTGCTGTGAGGAAAAAGATGTGGGGTTGAATAGTTACTGATGTTGAGTTACTTTGCTCAAGCACTGCATGTGTTGAAGAGTGAAAAAACCAAGGCTATTAAGGTTGTGATTCAGAACCATAGTAGGGTTACACTACCAACAACACTTACAACAACAATATCTTGTACCAAATCATCCACAGGACAAAGCAATAGGGATTATGATTGAAGCATGCCTGTAGTGGAACATTGTGAAGATCCTTTGAAGAGGCGTGAAAACAATGAGACTTGATGAAGAACTTGCCTTCAAGCTACAAGCTGAAGAATAAGAAGAAGGAGAAAGGAACTTGCAAGCAGAAAAATCTTAACAACATGAAGAAAGCCAAACATAGCTATGGGATGATGTTCAGGCTAAAAATTTAAAGCTGATTATCAAGTTGCTCAAAAGACTACATGAAGATTTGACTGATGATAAAAGACACGATTGTTTGTACATTTCTTTAGGCAAAGAAGAAAACATTTTGATAGCTAAGAGAGTAGCAGAGAAAAGGAACCGACCTCCAGCAAGAGCTCAACAAGGTGCATTGTTGTACTTATCTGAAATACATGAAAGGATAGAAGCCAAAAATTTGAAGAACAAGTCCTTTACCAATATTCAAGAATTGTTTGACAAAGCAATGAAAAGGGTGAATACCTTTATTGACTACATAACTGAGTTGGTAGAAGAGAGTTCCAAAAAAGCTAAAGCAGAGATAGCATAAGAGAGCAATTCAAAGAGAGTAGGAGATGAGATAGAACAAGAGAATACAAAGAAGCAGGAGGCGGATAAGGATAAAGAAACAACAAAACTTCAAAAGTCCTAATAAAGTCTTCATTTCTTTCTCTGTTTATTGTTTTGATGATGATGAAGTGGATTGTTGCATTGATGCTATACCTTTAGCTACTAAGTCTCTAACTATTGTTGACTGGAAGATCCACAAAGATGGAAAGAAAAGCTATTATCAAATAATAAGTAGCTCTGATGAAAATGTTACAATTTGTACAGAGATTATTCTTTTGTCAAAGGCTTAAAGTTTATTAGCAGGGAAGACTTGGGAAGATTTGTACAAATTGGTAAAAGATAAATATGGATCAAGAAGACCAGTGGAGGATTTAGATTTGCTTCTATGGGGAGATTTAAAGACAATGTTTGAACCACATGTTGAAGATATAATCTGGAGGAATCAATAGAATTATAATGTATTAGATTGGAAGCTATATGATTCCTGTGGATTTTATTCATTGAGGAAGCAATAATGTGTACATTATATGTTGTTTGAGAAGAACTATATCCCCTTACACCTGCTACAATTACATATATGCTGAACAAGAAGCTCCAAGCTGATCATTTCAGTGAAATGGCATATCAGCTTCTTAAACACCTCACAAAACAACTTAAGAATCAATGAAGTGTTTGAAAGCATCCTCCTGGTGACTAATGAAGCTTTTAATGAAGAAACTTGAAATTTTTGAAGAAGAATATCAAGTTTAGGGGAGGATTGTTGGGATTATAAGACTTCTTGATGATCTTAGAGTTACTACTGCTAAGGTTTGTGTTACTGCTGCTAAGTTAAAGTTTAGTGTTGTTCATTAACTTTAATGAAAAATATGCTAAGTAGTTAGTGTTGCTAGTATAAAGTTAGTATTGCTAGTTTACAGTTACTACTGTTTGTATATATTAGTACTGCTAGTATAAAGTTAGTGCTGCTAGTGTAAAGTTAGTACTGCTGGTGAAGATTAAAGAAAATATTCTAAGTAGTTACTACTGCTTGTGCTCAGTTAATGTTGCTAGTATATAAGTTACTACTGCTCAAAGATTAAGACTGCTGAAAGAGTTTCTACTGTCAAAGAAAGGATAAAGACAGAAGAAAAGATAAAGATTGTTTGGAGATCAAGATTACTTACGTGATAAGTATTAGTTATTTATAGAATAGATCATAGAAAATATTCTAAGTCTTAAGAATATATTGTAAATCGACTAGGACTCCTTGGTGTATAAAAGGAGGTCCTAAGGTATAGAGTTTGATATATGTTCTTTACAATTTGATAAGTGTTATTCATAGCTTCAAGGTTTTGTAACCCTAATACTAGGAGAGTATTTGTATTATTCTTATTAATATTGAAGCTTTTATTGTTTGTTGAATTGTGATCTTGTGTTACTGTTTCATTAAGAATTCTTCTAATATTAAAGATTAGATTTCGCATAATCTTTAATATACTTAACAAAGTTTCTACTATAGTGGTGTTAGATTTATCTAATATAACTAAACCTTAAACAAGCTTAAGAAATTCGATCTATTAAAGTGGGATTCAACAAAAGGTATCCTACAACTGGGACAACAAGTGGTATCAGAGCTTGTTGCTTTGAGAAACTTTGCTAGAAGATATGGATCAAAATTCTGCACACATGGTAGCTGCATCCAAAGTTCCCATGTTCAAACCTGGTGAGTTTGAGATTTGGAGGATGAGAATTGAACAATACATCCAGATGATAGACTATGCACTATGGGAAGTCATAGAGAATAGAAACACTGCACCAAAAACAACAGTTGTGGAGTGTGTTGAGAAAGTAATGCCTCCTACAACTGCTGAAAAGAAGGCTCAAAAAAGATTAGAGGTGAAAGCTAAAAGTACTTTAATGATGGGTATTCCTAATGAACATCAGTTAAAGTTTAACTCAATTAAAGATGCTAAGTTATTATTGGAAGCTATAGAAAAGAGATTTGGTGGGAATGCAGCCACAAAGAAGACCCAAAGGAATATTTTAAAGCAGCAATATGAAAACTTTATTGCTCCAAGCTCAGAGATGCTTGATCAAACTTTTGATAGGCTTTAAAAGCTTGTGAGTCAGTTGGAGCTTTTGGGAGAAAAGATTTCACAAGAAGATGTGAATCAAAAGTTATTAAGAAGTTTGTCACCTGAGTGGAACACACATGCTGTTGTGTGGAGGAATAAAGCTAATCTGGATACAATGAGCATGGATGATCTCTACAACAACCTTAAGGTGTATAAACCAGAAGTCAAAGGGATGTCTAGCTCAAGTTCAAGCACACAGAACATGGCTTTTGTGTCCTCTTCAAATAACAACAATAGCAGCACTAATGGAGCAGTTAGTACTGCTCAAGCAGTTAATACTGCTAATGGAGTTTCTGCTGCTAATACTCAAGTTAATGCTTCTAATATTGACAACTTGAGTGATGCTGTTATTTGTGCATTCCTTGCTAGTCAACCAAATAATCCTCAACTTGCACATGAGGACTTGCAACAAATCCATCCAGATGATTTGGAAGAGATGGATTTGAGATGGCAAATGGCTATGTTGACTATGAGGGCTAGAAGGTTTTTGAAGAATACAGGTAGGAAGCTTACTATCAATGGCAATGAGTCTGTTGGCTTTGATAAGTCCAAAGTGGAGTGCTACAACTGCCACAAGAAGGGACATTTTGCTAAAGAATGCAGAGCTCCAAGAAATCAAGACTACAAGAACAAGGAAAGCACAAGAAGGACTGTGCCTGTGGAAACATCCACTTCCACAGCTTTGGTGTCATGTGATGGTCTTGGTGGGTATGACTGGAGTGATCAGGCAGAGGAAGGACCTAATTATGCACTCATGGCTTACTCATCTTCAAGTTCTGACTCAGAGGTATCTAACAATTCAAATTGTTCAAAATCTTGTTTGAAAACTGTTGAAACCCTTTAAATATCTATAGATCAACTAAGAAACTATGAGTTAATGGGTCTAGATTATAAGTAAGGATTACGAGTCCAGATAGAATTTGTGAATACTTGAAAGTTTTAATAAGGCCAATGTGTCTTTTTATTATCAAGATATAAAGGTCTTTATATTTGAAATTGAATGTTAAAGATATAGCGTGTCGGAGAGCTCAATGAATGAAGCTAATAAATTGCTAAATAAAGGTTTAGATGGAATTTGATAGAAAATAAAAAAGCAAGTGATTAGTTCTTGGTACGTTTATAGCTCGAGGTTTGTTTAGAACTCATATAGGGTTGTATAAAAATTATAAAAAACATTGCGCGGAAATAAGATCTTAATCAATGTTATTCTAAACTTGGTTTTTTTCATCATTGAACTAAAACATGTTGTGATCAGTTCTTAGGTTCTTTTATTGCTCAATTTGTTTTGATCTTTATATCTTAGGGATAATGTTAACATTTGTTTTATTGTATATGCATAGCTGATTTAGATTAAGAACATTGATATCATAACTTGGTTTTTCTTTATGTACACTCCAAGCCCCAATATTTGTGATACAGACATAATACGGTTACATCACATGAACTGTAACATGATAAAGTTACATTGACCTTGTGGATATTTTACTACATATGGCATACTACATTCTTTATGCCTGGTTTACACACACTCTACACCAACACATTTAGGTCGTTTTCATTCTTAAATCATCTACAAATAACTGAACGAAAGAGTGGGGACATCCTGTTATTACTTAAGGGGTGTACTTCGACTCATATTATTGTTAAGACATATATGGGAGTCTTTGTTTGAGGGGTTGTTATGCGGTGGTATTTCTTCTTTTTATTGTTCTTCTTTATTTGATTATGATGATACTTCTAGTTTCTTCAAAAATTTCTATATTTGAAGATTTCCAGCTTTGAGGTTTAAGTCCTTTTGTTTCATTTCTTTTAATTCACTTTGTCTCATTCAAATCAAAGATTAACACAATGTTTATGCTATCTGTCTATGGAGATATTTTAGATTCTTCAAACTCCTCCCATCTGTTGAAGAATTCTAGCTTGGCGTTTAAAAATCCTTTTTGTTTCATTCTTTTATTCACTTTGTATCATCAAATCAAAGAAATCCCAACAATTAGAATTCAATTTAATGTAGTAAATTTGAAAATGCATCTAAAAGCTTAAACATACTCATAGAAAGTCAGATTGGTTAACAACTGCAAGAAAAGGCTTAGGCTATTATGTGAGTTCCACCTCCATACACAAGGAAACTTAATGGCGGTTCTCCAACACTCTGACTTATCTTTTTCTGGTTTAGTTGAGTTGTTAATAAGCATTGTAGTGTGAACAAAACGTTTGACGAGAGAGAGAGAAGATTGCTGTCTTAAGGTAGTTAGGAAGTCTAATGATTATCGCAATTATTGATGATTGGAGTGTAGATAGTAGGATGAGAAAATGTGTACTCAAAACTAAACTGAGACGGAGAAGAAATTAGTTAAGCCTGAGTAATGCTTAAGACGAGTTTTGTCAAACTCAAAGCAAACAAGAGCGAAACTGCCTAGGAAAAATGTTATAAAACATAAGTTGATGTAAACATTGGCTTATAGACATTTCACTGTCCAAATGGTGGTGCATATCAAAGAAATTGGAACCTATGTTGTCTCAAAGAATGAGGAAGCAATTTTGTGATGTTCTTAAAAGGCTTGTTATGTGTGTGGGAAGTTGTTGATCATTTTGCAGGTTGGACTGTAATTACCATTACATAATCCAGTTTCATAAACATAGGAAGGTTATAAAATGTTGGACAATTGCTCAAAGGGTGAATCATCAATTCTTTGATAAATTAAGATCTCAACCCATGTGCTAAATTTAAAAAAAGAAACATGGTTCCAAAGGAGCAGAATCCCTAAGTTTTTATAATGAAGTCTGGCTTCTTATTTGTATCAAATTATTACTGCTGACACAAGTTAATGCTGCTCACACAAAAACAAAAGTCGTGAATGCTGCTTGCTAGGACCAATGTCATTTATCATTCTAAAAAGGCACATTCTACTGTTAAGAGAATATTCACATGGATTACACCATTTTAAATTTAGTTAATTTTAATATAGGGTAATATTGTTAAGGGATATAAAAATTATTAATACTGCCTAAGCCAATAGAGTAGTAGATATGTAGTTTAATGCCTTGTCTCACTGGGAAATAATTTTATATGCTGTTAAGGCCCTCAGCTTGTTGGGTTTGCGAAACTAAGAATAAAGTTTTCAAAACCTGTTTCTCAAACAAATGTGCATCAATCACCATATTGTAGTTTGATTATTGTTTGATGCAAAGAGGCATGATCCGTGTCTAGTGTTGTCTTGCGAGGAACTAAAAGATAAATGATTTTCTTTTCTATTGTGCAGGGACAATCATAAAACTGGAATTTACAGGATCATGGGGAGTGTGTTTGTTAGTGGATCTCAAGGCACATGACAGGGAACATGTTCCCTGGTTCAGAATATGAAATATCGTGATAGATTGATGATATGTTGTTTTGGAAAGGGAACCTCCAAATGAGGGAAAATTCATAGGAAAATGTACCATTAAAACTGGGTAATTTAGATTTAAAAATGTGTATTTTGGTGAGAGAGTAAAGTTTAATCTTCCTTTAGTGTCTCACAAATGTCCGGGTATTAAAAAGAACCCCCCCCCCCCTTACGTTCTCTCTCCTTTCTATACTGATATGTATTGTTTTATCTCCAAACTTTAAGTTAATTGTGATGGAAAGTCAAGTTTTACTTAGATGTTCCCTAGAAAGTACAATATGTATAGTGTTGATTTAAAGAACATTTGTCTAAAAGAGGTTTAACTTTACCTTTTTGCAAAAGCACATCTGATGAATCTAAACTTTGGGCTTGAAGGCCTAGGTCACTTAAAATTTTAAAACCTGAATAAATTGGTTAAGGGAAATCTTGTAAGAGGTTTTCCTTCCAAACTTTTGAAATTGATAAACCTGTGTTTCTTGTCAAAAGGGAAAAACTAGCACAGAGGCTCTTGTAAGTCTAAAATGTGAGACACAATCAGTCTTTCCTTTACATTTTTGCAATGACTGTTTGGATCCAACATTTGTAAAAAGTCTTATGATGAAAATGTATTGCCTAGTTCGTCATAGATGAATTTCTGTTAGGTTTAACATAGGTTTTTCTTTTCTAGCTACTAAGGATGAGACTAGTGGCATTCTTGAGTCCTTTATAACATGGGATAGAAAATCTAGTAGATCACAAGGTTAAGGTTGTTATCCCACTAGTTTAATCCATTACACAACACTAATCTATACCAAGATGCTAGAAAATAAGAAGAAATCTTAGAGAGAGAAAGTAGAGAGAGAAACAAAGATGGAATGTTAGATTAGAGAATTTAGAGGATTACAAGTGAGGAAAATATAACCAACACCCTTCACCAAGTGTAGTGAGGGGATATTTATACCCTCGCCTTGCTCTTCCTTTACATTTGTTGCATATGGACTTGTTTGGTCTAACATTTGTAAAAAGCCTTAAGAAGAAAATGTATTGCCTAGTTGTCACATATGATTACAGTAGGTTTACATGGGTTTTCTTTCTAGCTACTAAGGATGAGACTAGTGGCATTCTTAAGTCCTTTATAACTGGGATAGAAAATCTAGTAGATCACAAGGTTAAGGTGATTAGATGTGATAATGGAACTGAGTTCAAAAACAGAGAAATGAATCAGTTTTGTGAGATGAAGGGTATTTTGAGACAATTTAGTGTAGCTAGAACTCCTCAACAAAATGGAGTTGCTGAGAGGAGAAATAGGACACTAATTGAGGCTGCTAGGACTATGCTAGCTGATTCTAAGTTGCCAACTACTTTTTGGGCAGAAGCAGTTAATACTGCTTGCTATGTGCAAAATAGAGTGTTAGTAGTTAAGCCTCATAACAAGACCCCATATGAACTTTTTCATGGTAGAACACCAACTTTAAGTTTTATGAGACCATTTGGGTGTCCTGTTACCATTCTCAATACCATAGATCACTTAGGCAAATTTAATGGTAAGGCTGATGAAGGTTTCTTTGTTGGATACTCTTTGAATAGTAAAGCCTTTAGAGTATTTAATAGTAAAACAAGGATAGTGGAAGAAAACTTGCATATTAGGTTTAGTGAGAGTATACCTAATATTGTAGGTAGTGGACCAGATTGGCTATTTGATATTGATGCACTAACAAGAACAATGAATTATGAGCCAATTATTGCAGGTACACAGTCTAATGGTTTTGCAGGTACAAAAGCAAGTTATAATGCAGGTCAAGATAGAAAGGAGAAAGAACCTGTCAAAAATTACATTTTACTACCATTATGGACTGTTGATGCACCATATTCCCAAGATCCAAAGAATTCTCATGATGATGGATCCAAACCTTTAAGTGATGATGGAAAGAAGGTTGATGAAAATTCAAGAAAAGATAGTGAAGGTATTGATCAAGAGAAGGAAGATAATGTTAACAGCACTAACAATGTTAATGCTGCTAGCATAAATGAAGTTAATGTTGTTGGTGGAAAAACAAGCATTGAACTTCCACTTGATCCAAATATGCCTGCTTTGGAAGATTATAGCATATTTGAAGATGATGAAGATATTGGTGCAGAGGTTGACATGCACAATTTGGATACAACAATCCAAGTCAGTCTTATACCAACTACAAGAATTCATAAAGATCATCCTCTTGATCAAGTGATTGGAGATTTGCAATCAGCTACACAAACAAGAAGGATGTCAAAGAATTTGGAGGAACATGGGTTTGTTAGTACTCTTCAACAAAAACAAACCATAAAGACCTTCAAAACTGCTTGTTTGCTTGATTTTTATCACAAGAAGAACCCAAAAAGGTAATTCATGCATTGAAGGATCCAAGCTGGATAGAGGCTATGCAAGAAGAGCTTCTACAATTCAAGTTACAAGAAGTTTAGACTTTATCGGATTTACCAAATAGAAAAAGGGCTATAGGCTCTAAATGGTTTTTCAGGAATAAAAAGGATGAAAGGGGAATTGTGATAAGAAATAAAGCAATATTGGTTGATCAAGGGTACACACAAGAAGAAGGGATTGACTATGATGAAGTCTTTGCTCATATTGCAAGAATTGAGGCAATTAGGCTATTTTAGCTTATGCTTCATTTAAAGATTTTGTGGTGTATCAAATGGATGTAAAAAATGCTTTTCTCTATGGGAAGATTGAAGAAGAGGTGTATGTATGTCAACCACCCAAATTTGAAGATCCAGACATTCCTGATAGAGTATACAAAGTTAAAAAAGCACTGTATAGACTACATCAAGCTCTTAAAGCATGGTATGAAACCTTGTCAACATATCTGTTGGACAATGAGTTTCAAAGAGGGAAAATTAACAAGACCTTATTCATCAAAAGGCACAAAGGTGATATTTTGCTGGTCCAAGTTTATGTGGACGATATCATCTTTAGTTCAACAAAGAAGAAGCTATGCAATGCATTTGAGAAGTTGATGCATGAAAAGTTTCAGATGAGTTCTATGGGAGAACTTACATTCTTCTTAGGATTACAAGTGTAGCAGAATAAGGATGGTATATTTATTAGTCAAGATAAATATGTTGTTGAAATTTTAAAGAATTTTGGGTTTACAGAAGTCAAGACTGCAAGCACACCAATGGAAACTCAAAAGCATCTGCTCAAGGATGAAGATGGTAAATAAGTAGATGTTCATATGTATAGGTCAATGATTGGTTCATTGATGTATCTTACATCTTCAAGACCTGACATTATGTTTGCAGTGTGTGCCTATGCTAGATACCAAGTCAATCTTAAGGTTTCACATCTTTATGCTGTGAAAAGGATTTTTAGGTACTTAAAAGGTCAACCTAAATTAGGCCTTTAGTATCCAAAAGATTCTCCTTTTGATTTGGTAGCATACACTGATAGTAATTATGTTGGAGCAAGCTTGGAAAGGAAGTCTACAACAAAAGGTTGTCAATTCTTTGGGTGTAGATTAATATCATGGCAGTGCAAGAAACAGACAGTGGTTGCAAATTCTACAACAGAAGCTGAATATATGTCTGCTTTAAGTTGCTGTGCATAAGTGCTTTGGATTCTGAATCAACTACTTGATTATGGGTGCAATTTTATGCATACCAAGATCTTTATTGACAATAACAGTACTATTTGCATAATTAAAAATCCTGTTTTTCATTAAAAACAAAGCATATAGAGATTAGACATCCCTTTATTAGAGATTTCAATGAAAAGAAATTGATTCAAATGGTTAAAATCCATACTGACAAGACATTTGTAGATATTGCTTAAAAAAGTTTATGTAAGTAGATATCATATTTTATTGTTAGTAAATGTAATGCAAAATCTTTCAAGTCTTTAATCTCTTATGTTTTATGTAGAATTTGTATTAATTAGTACGTTATTCGTGTCATTAAAAGTTTTGCTGTTAAGTATAATAGTACTACTGTTATTAACATAATACTGCTGGAGTTTTTTCTACTAATGTTAAACGTTAATACTGTTTTTATAATTACTATTGTGATAATTGTAAAATTGCTATGTGCTTTGTTTTTTCTAGTTCTTGGTTATTGGCCTAACATTTTGCAGGAAAAGCAAAGAAAAGTGTTAATTTGTTTAATGGAAAAGTTGTTTAGAATGGAATTGGAGTTAATGCTGGTGACTCAAAGTTAATGCTGCTAGGCATAACTTACTACTGTTGGGTTACTACTGCTGGGTGAAAGTTAAATGAAGTTGAGAGTATTTTTTCTAAAAATACATTAATTAAGGTTTCAATCGATCCTTTAAAACCAATTTTCACTCTTTCCACATACACTCTAGACTAGTAAACCCTGAACTCAATTTTAATCATCCATTATCAAAACCCAACTAAATGACGGACCTCTAAAGTTTTGTTGGATAAATCCATAATATGGTCGCATTTTTGTCTAAACCCACAGAGAGTGATGGGTTTGAACAAATAGTGGAATTTTGGAATGCACACCCTATAAGGTATGCACTAACGATTAATCCTACTATATATATATCTCTTGCATTGAACAGTTCTGGTCTACTGCCATGGTCAAAACTATCAATGGGGAAGCACAGTTACATGCCCTAGTAGATGGCAAGAAGATAATCATCACTGAATCATCTTGTTAGAAAGAGAATCGTCAACTAGCAAGATATGGTAAGAGTGTTGATTTGTTTACAATTCTACTATTATTTGAACAACATACATTGATGGGAATGAAAAAATTCACAAAATACTAACCTTTAATAAACCATATCATTTCCCCACAATGAAATTACTAATTACATACTATTTTACATAGTCAAAGTGCCAAAGACTGACTGCATGGAATATATTAGTAGTACATGGATCTACCATAATCTGCTAGCCTACAAATCAGAAATTCAACTTTTCAAAATTCATTTTTGATAGTATGATTAGAAACTTGGATAATTTGTCTGGCAAATTTTTGATGTATCCAAGGTTTGTACAAATGTTTTTGGACCAACAACTTGATGGAAGGCCAACTCATAAGAGAATATATATATTGCACCCTCTCACACTAAAAATATTTTTAGAAATATGAGAAGGGTAGGCAAAGTTTTTTCTGGTAGAGTAACGCCTTTATTTCAAACAATGGTGGTACAAAACCAATCATAATTGGGTGAAGGTTCAGCAATTCCAACTGATCCCCATCACACACTGAAGTTCCTTGCAAAACTGAAAGGATCTTTGCAGCCTATAAAGGATGATAGCCAGTATGTATAAATACAAATGACTATGTAGAAACAATGACTATGAATACAATATGTTAATGCGGAATCTTAACACAGGTACTAAGAAGAACAATGAACAACTGAATAACAACTTTGTTAAAGTGTTCTTGAGAATTGCAGATTGCTAACTATGATAACTATGTGTTCTGTATTATCTTGTGTAGAATTATATGATCATATCGTCTAACTATGCCTAGGGTTCCTTTTATATATCAAGGATAACCCTAAAAGGCTTACATATCTTTTTCTAAAATATCTCATAAATATCTTTTAAATATCTTCTCAAACGGTACTAACTACTTACTACTAACGGGTACTAACTAACTAACATGTACAAACTATTTTGTACTATCGGTACTAATACTTAACAGACAGTACTAACTATTGTAACGTCGTACTAAGTTAAGAAAACATATCCCAAACAATTCCTTCCCTTAAACAGAATGTTAAACTATTTTAAACTTCAAGTTTCTTCAATCCCTATAATACTTCTTTTAGCACACAGAGATGTATCCAAACATTCTTTTATCATTTCTTATTCCCCTGTACACTCTATCCTACTTTAGCAAGCATCCTTGTCTTGTCAGCATTCAGCAACATTCTTTTCATCTACTCAGCAACATCTTGTACCTACAATCCACTAAGTTGGCTTTGCAGATTTTGGACAAACTACAGCCATCAACGGATTGATGTGTTCCTTACCATAGCCTTTTGCACGGGATAAGATAACTCTTCATCTAAGGAATTGGTGAGTAATTACCATATAGTTTTTGTGTAAATGTCAACCATCAACGGATTTGATTTAGTCTTTAACCAAATACCGTTTGAGAGTTTGGACTAGCCAATTCTGTCTTCATTGTCATAACAAGGTGCATTGATAACCATATAGTTTTTAGCAAACTATCAGCTATCAACAGAATTTTGATTGAAGATCCTTTCTAACCAAAACTGTATTGATCTTGGCTAGCATCTCTTTACCACGAGAACAAGGTGAGTTGAACACCCTACAATTTTTAGGTAAATTGTAAACCATCACCGGGATTGAGAAGTTCCCCCCCCCCCCCCCATTTTATAACTTCCAAGGCCGTATGCCTTGTGGACTAGCCATTTTTTATGCCTGATAGACATCTGGTGAAATTGAATAACCATTTGTTGTGTGGTGGATAGCCAACACTCTATCCCTTCCTCATTTCCATTAGTCTTCTTCTATTAGATACAAATCATCAAAGTACCTTCTTGAAGAAATTGTATCAATTCCAATGCCATAGTACTTTCTTCTTCTGACACCAATTTTAGCTTTACATTTGCAGCCACTATTTCCTTTTTCAAAGGATACTTCTTCTCTATTAGCATTTAATGAACTAATCCTCATCAGTCATCAAAGTTGTACCGCCAGAGGAACTATGCCGCTTCCAACTGATTATTTTCACCAATCATGTTGTTAGTACCAAAACTCATCTTGTACACTGGATTGAACATACACTATCAAATCTCCCCAAAGAACATACATCAAAACCTTCAGAATCCTATCTGATATAGTCCATCACAAGTTATATACCAATCTAGTCTTCTCTGTCAAACACTGAAACAATCCTATCAATGTGCCTGAAGTATCTCTATTGACCATTACGTTCTTGTTACAACACATTCATATTAATTTCTTCTTGATCTATTAAAGATTCATCCAAACAGTGGTTTGGTGCCAATGATTCTCAGTCTTCCCCATTCGAATGATTGGATACATCGTGTCAAGTATTTCATAGTCTACTTCATATGTCCTCATCTTGGAGCTATTGTCAAGCATAATGCTCAGGCTCATTATTCTCTTCTCATGTCAGATGGGATCACTTGAGAAGTATCTTGTTTGAATCTTTCTTTTTCTTGACTTCATCTTTTTCCTTAGTACATTACCGTGCTTTCTCTTTCCATGTGTTCATCTTCTCCTTTCGATCCTCTTCCTTGACTTCAACTTTTAGATTCCTGCTTGATCTCATTCCCTTTGGAGAAATCTTTCTTATTCATATTTTGTGATCAGTGTATCAATCCCAACAACAAGATCCCAATGGCAATAGAAAATCTTCATCTGACCTTTTATCTTTTCATACATTGCATTGTATTTCTTACAAAACTTTTTACTCATCAACTCGAGAATTTTGAAAGTTTCCCACATCTTAAGTAGGTCATCACTGATTTCTTAATTGATTCTTGGTTGGAGGTCTGTTTCTTATTGCCTCTGATCTTTGTCTAGCAAGGAATTTTCTCTGAGCAGCAATTGTATCATGAAGGAACTTTGCTCTTTCTTCTATAGAGAACTGCTCTCTTTCTTGCTCTTGAAGCTTCTCAGCCAGAATTCTGTCTGCCTCAATTCTTGCCTTAATATCATCAAAGTTTTTAATGAGAGCTTCATTTGTTGCTTTTTCTTCAGCAATCTTGTTTCTTTCTTCTTCTTCTTCCCAGTCTTCTTGAATTTTCCTAGCCAATTCTTCATCACTCTCAAGCTGTTTGAATTTCTTCACAGCTTGAGGAATATCATCATCTTCACTTTCAGATTCTTCTTCTTCTCAAAAATTTCCCTTATTTTCCCCCCCCCTTCTTCCCTTTGCTCCTAAGGATCAATCTTTGGAAGAGGTTTTAATGTGAGAAGTGATCTTGTGGAAGTAGGCCTAGGTCTATCAATTTCTTCAACATCCTTTAACTCTACACCTTTCTCTTTTTCTTTAGAAGCAGCTTTGGCTTTACTCATGTTGATGAGAAGTGTAGCAATTGTTTCATCATCACCAAATGTCATAGAAGTAGGTGTTTGAGTGGATGTTTGAGAGGCTTTAGAAGCAATTTCTTCCTTAGTTTGATCTTCAGTACCTTCCATTTGTTCATCAGTACTAACTTTGTCTTCAGTACCTTCTCTTTGTTCTTCAGTACCTTCAAAGATCTCTTCAGAACTCTCATTGGATTCTTCAGTACCTTCAACTTGTTCATCAGTACTAACTTTGGATTCGTCGGTACTAACTTTTGGTCTGTCAGTACTAACTTTTGGTCTGTCAGTACTAACTTTTTCAAAGTCGGTACTAACTTTTTCCTTGACAGTACTAACTTCATCTTCAAACTAAGTTCATCTTCACAAATACCTTGCCTTTATCCACCATAATCTCTTGGTCCTCCCTTTCAGTTTGACATTTTCTTTTCCATGTGATCAATTTTATCTCAGGCATATAAACTTTAAATAACAGAAGGATCTCTTTGAACTTCTTGATTCCTCCTTTGCTTTCTACCTCCATTGTTTTGGATACATACTTTTGTGATCTCTTGTTTCTTGGAGAAGTGCTTCTTTGGGAATCTTTGTTGCAATGAGATAATCTTCAGATATTCTTTATGATGTTGGATGACAGGTTTAGCTTTCTTCTTGAGCTTGGTGATCTTAGCTTTCAAGAGTTTAATTTCCTTGGCTTGATCTGAAACCTGTTGACACAAAGAAATACAAAGATCATAAACATTTTGGAGAGTCACGTCATCCTCATTCCCTGAAAGGGATTCATCATTGGATGAATGATCTCCAAGATTCTCACCAGTAGGTTCTGGGATTGAATCAGGAACAATAGGAGTAGGTGAAGGTGTTGGTGAAGGTCTGGGGGAAGGGCTTGGGGAAGGTGCATGTTGTTTCTCAAAAGGTACCTCACTTGGTTGAGCAGAAGATGAGTCAGACAGTGACTCATTTGGGATTTCACCAGTGGGTGTAGGAGAGGTAGATGTTTATCAACAGAATATCTTTCTGAGGAAAGCACCCTCATCCTGTTTTGCTGGTTGGGACCAACATAGTATTCAAACGGAAAGGTTAACTTTGCCCTGAAAAATGTTTCCCCTTCTTAATCATAAATGAAAAAACTTTACTAGTTAAACTATTTACAGGAAAGTGATCTAAAGGTACAGATATATTAGCTAATTGTCTACCTAAAAATATAGAAATAAAACCAGGATACATTACAAACTTCTTCTTAGCCTCTAGATATCTAAGCATACCATCAAAAATTAATTTGGAAAAATTATACTTTTGATTAGTTGTTAAACAAATTACAGCTGTGGCAATATTTGTAGGAATTTGATCCCAAGAGGTACTTTTGGAACATAAAAAAGTAAACAATGGAATAATTGTGTGAAATAAAAACCTCCATTAGGGTGAAAACAATGCTTTATTAAAAGTTAACACACTTAAATCCCCTTCATATCCCATAAGCTGAATAGCATTAAAGATAGCTTGATTTTGTAATGTGTCTATCCCATTAGCATCATCAAAAATAAGATCAGTTCGGATTTGATGATTCATAATAGACACAAACCTTGCCAGCTACTTTGCAGTTATGTGTGCCTTACATGTTGATTGTTTTAGACTTAGCAGACGTCCAAAACTGTTCAACGAATGTGGTCGAAACAACAGGTACCTTACAACAGTGAGCGTTCAGATAAATATAACTTCTTCGAAGAAAATCAATGACTTCATGAAACTCAACATTCCCTTCAGTCTTTTCCAAGTATGCGATCATGTTGTGCTTTGGACAGGACTCAAGAGCAGCCATGTTGCTTAGAAGAGAGAGATCGTCGGTAAGAGAGATTAGGGCTTGTATTGAAGAATGTCAGTTGGAGAGATTGCTGAGTATTGTTAGTGTTAAGAATGGATTTCTTATAGGTTTTGGAGACCTAATTTTAAAGAAAACGTTCCAATTTACACTTTGTACCCTTGGCGGTATGTTTCTCCAATGTTTCTTAAGCGGTACTAACTTTGCCCATCGGTACTAACTTTGCATGGTCGGTACTAACTTTGTCCAAACAAAGAATGAACAATGTAAGTATCAGGAATGCTTCAGCACCATCAATAACTCTTCTCAGTGACTCTCTAAATCTTCTTAAGGCTTTTGATAAGTATCACTTCTAGCTAATATGTATCCACACACTAAAAGAAAAAAAATAGATTCTACTACCTGAGCCATCTAACCATGACTCACTATTCAGGTGAGTTTTAATGAACCTCCCCTCACCAACAACTCATACTAACCAATTTTACCTGGCATACATCGCTCCAATGGTGTGCATCCCTTTTGTTGTCAAACATGACATAGACATATCTCTAGGTGGGACGAACCACACCTGCAAATACTCTTTGGATGGTCTACATAATCTCATGTCTTCAAAATGCTTCACAAGAGAATTCTTACTCTTTAATCCTAGTACGAACAACTTGAGCAATCTTCTTACTCTTGAAAGTGTACAGACCACTTGTTGGTACGGTTAGTTATGCTTGCATGATGGTGGTTGAATCTTGATGGGTAGAAAGGTAAAGCATAAGAGTTTAAGGGTTTCTTGGAACAAGTTTGATTTGCCATGTTGTGTTTTACCTCTTTCAACCACAGATGACCCATTCTTATTGCCTCCCTTGATCCAATGTAGCTTATGGATTTATCATCCCAATTGAAACAACCAAGAACTGAAATCGGCTTACATCAAATGTCTTGGTTAGTAGATCAACTACATTGTCATTGGTGTGTATTTTAAGCACTTGAATAAGTTTCTTCTCATAAGCATCTCTAATGAAGTGGTGCCTAATTGCAATATGCTTTGTCTTCGAATGATAGACTGGATTCTTTACAATGCAAATGGTACTTTCATTATCAATGTAGATCTTTGTGTTCATGAAGTTGAACCCATAGTCTAACATTTGATTTTGAATCTACAAAACTTACCCACAGCAGCTTGCAGCAGCAACATATTCGGCTTCTGTTGTAGAAGTGGCCACAATGGTCTGCTTTTTGCATTGCCAAGTAATGAGTCTCCTGCCAAGAAATTGGCAACCTCCTGTTGTGGATTTCCTGTCAAGATTTGCTCCAGCATAATCACTATCTGAGTAGGATTCCAAGTCTAATGAAGACTCTCTAGGATACCAAAGGCCCAGTACCTGTTGTGGATTTCCTGTCAAGATTTGCTCCAGCATAATCACTATCTGAGTAGGATTCCAAGTCAAAATGAAGACACACTGGAAACCAAAGTCCCAGTTTGGGTTTGCCCTTAATGGGGTACCTAAAAATGACTATTAACATCACTTAAATGAGAGTCTTTGGAGTGCACTTGAAACCTAGAACAACACAGACTGCAAACATAATGTCAAGCCTAGAAGCAGTCACATAACAATAAGGAGCCATCATTGACCCTATAGAGATGGACAACAACATCACTGGCTTCCTCACTTGACTAAATTGCGTCCAGAGTCTTCAATTGGTGTATGGCAGTCTTAACACTTGCAAATCCAAACTCCTTCAGGATTTCAGCAACCTACATATCCTGGCTAATAATATGGCCCCATTTGGTTTCATGTTTGACTTGTAGGCCAAGAAAGAAAGTGACTCTCCCATTGAACTCATCTGAAATCTACTCTTCATCATGCCACAAACTCAATCACACCAAGTCTTCTTTGAATGACCCAAAGATGAAATCATCCACAAATAGACTTACTAAAATGATATAATGTTGTCCTTCTTTAAGAAGAGAGTTTTTGTCCAATTGTCCCACTTCTGTATCCATTCTTCAACAAGAAAAGATGGTATAAAGTAGCATACCAAGCTCTGGGAGCTTGATGTAACCCATACAGAGCTTTAACCACTTTATAGACTTTCTCAGGATACTTAGGATCTAGAAAACCTGGTGGGTTGAGACACCATAAAACTCTTCATCAATCTTGCCATAGAGAAAGGCACTTTTCACATCCATCTGATATACTATAAAGCCCATATACTAGGCAAATGCTAAAAAGATCCTTATGGCTTCAAGCCTAAGCCACAGGAGCAAAAACTTCATCATAGTCACCCTATCCTTCCTCTTGCCTGAGTTCCTGAGCAACTAATCTAGCGTTGTTCCTGATAGCCACTTCTCTTTCATCCTTTCTTATTTCGGTTACACCACTTGTACCGATAGCCATATTTCCCATAAGGACAAATCTAATAGGAACCAACTTTTTGATCCAAACAACAACAATTCTTCCATGCATAGCATCCAACCCAGCATTCATCTTCAAGAGCATCTGAAATCTTCTTGTTCATGTTGAGATAGAAAACAACCAAATAAACAATGATGAAAGTCCTTATGATTGTTTTCTCCTTTGCTTTTGAACATAACTAACAAAAGCAAGGCTTCAAACTTATATTTACTTGCTTCTATTTGTACTTTGATGTTGGATCTTCCTAGAATAAGTGCTGAAGGATGAAGGTATTTAAATTCTTGAGTGACGGAATAGGACTAACCATTCACAACAGTTCCAAATTTGTGAAGTCACCTCTGTACCCACATCAACATAATATAGAAAGTGTAAAGATACCATCAGTAGTATCTTGATGAATATCCTCCCAGTGGAGGTATTCAGAGTCATCATCTTGGGAATTTGGATTGTGTCAAAAGAGATTGCCCACATTAGTACTGCAGAATACAAACTGGCATGCTAACAGTATTTACAAAGGTTGTACCCGCTAGCTTTTAGCTTTTGTTGCTAACAGTAACTAACAATGTATAGAGACAGCAGACTTAGGCATCTCCTGCCTGACTTAACCAAGTTCTCCAGTATTTCTTGTTCATAGATTCATTCTGAGAGCTTCAGCTTCCTCATTAGCATCCTTTTCCTGCCATGTGAAGTCCTTGCAATATCATCCAGAAAGACGTGTTTAACCTCTCTTGAACCTCCTCTCTTATTAACTGATTTTTGAAGCAGATGATTTTGGTGGAAGAGATAAGGGAATGCCATATAATTGTGCGTTCAAAGCATGTCTTGAGCATATTCATCTTCTTTTTCAGAATCCCTGCTTCAATTTTTGTCTTTTGTGCCTTATATTTTGGTTAGATTCTTGTTGACCTGCATGAAGTTTTGCTTGATTCTCTAATCAAACAGAATGTAGTTCATAGAATCAGACAAATAATCAAGGTCAAAATCCAAGTTGGTCCTTTCCCTATAACATTTTGTTGAGTTATCTACTAAGAAGTTTATGTGGCGTTTTCTTCAACTCTTTTGGATACTAAATTGTATACTCTAAAAGCCTTGCTTTGTAGAGAAACCCCAACCCAAAAATCCCTCATTCAGATTTTCCACAAACTTGCCCAAGTGGTCTATGGGTGCACTCAAGATGGTCACCTTGCACCCAAAAGAGTCTTATATACTTATAATTAGGTGTCTTAACCAAGTTAAAAGTTCATGAAGAGAGACTATACAGATGCTTTGTCCCACTAATACCCCGTTTAAGAACATAACAAGCATACTACGGCTTTCAGCACAAAAAGGTATTTAGTTAAAAATAAAATCTGCAAGCATGGGTCCTTGCTGTCCTCAATCAGGGGCCTGTTCTTTATCTCTCAACAACTCCATTTTTTGTTGAGGAGTATGGAATCGCTGTATTCCCCTCTTGATCTCTTTTAACCCACAGAATATCAATAACATCCCTGTTTTTACATTTCTGATCCATTATCACATCTAATAGTTTTTATTTATTTCACCTTTTTAATCATTTGGTTCTCTATTTGTCTATAAAAAATCCTTGAGGATTGCACTAGTTTCATCCTTAGTTCTTAAGAAAAATGTCCAACTAAATCTGCTAAAATCATCAGTGATAACCAAACAATAGGTCTTATGTTTATGCTTCTGACAGATGTAGGTCCAAACAAGTCCATATGAAGAAGTTGTAGGGTGTGGCTAATAGAGCTAACTAACTTGCTTATATAATCTTTGTTTTGCCTTCCTTTCTGACAAGCAACACAAGGTGGTCTTTAGAAAAAGCTTTGTAGGTAAACCTCTGACAAGGTTTCCCTTCACAAGTCTGTTTAGGTTTTTGAAATTAACATGACCCAACCTCCTATGCCATTTGTTAGATTCATCAGATGTAGCCTTTGCAATTAAACAAGCCAAACCTCCTAAAGGAACAATGTTCTCTAAATTGAAACTGTACATATTGTTTTGTCTGGGGACTTTAAGTAATATTTGATTTTCATCAGGTAACTTAAAATCAGGAGACAAAACAAGACATTCAGATTCAGTAAACAGAATCCCCCCCCCTTGTCTTTAGTCACTACATTTGTGACACAAGAAAAGAGATTGAAAATGCTGATTCTTTCACCAAGCTTACATCCACAAATCAACTTACCAGTTTTTATTTTCCCTTTACCAGTAATATAGCCTTTACTACCTCCAAAGGCAACAGGGCCACCATTAAAGTCTTGAAAGTCAGCAAGGTAAGCCTTGTTCCCTGTCATGTGCCTGGAACATCCACTATCAATAATTCCTTTATTCTTTAGAAGTACTAGTGGATTATCCTGCACCATTAAAAGAAAGAGATTAGACTCTCATTAGGGACACCAACCTGTATGGAGCTGAGTCTGCCTAAGTAGGGTCTTTGAAAGCTGAATAATTTTTAAGACTTGATCCACCATTGAATATGGAGAGAATAAATTGTTTGTATCCAGGTGTATCTCCATTTACAACCTGCTGAGGACATAACACAGTGTCCCATTTTACCCCAACAGTACAACTTCTTTTACCTATATCAGTATAAACATTATTGGTGTAGAAAAATTTGTCTTAGTACTGTTGTATTGTTTTTTTTGAAATGCCTTTTATGATATGAATGCGTTTTTGTATGAAAAACATTTGCTGGTCAAAAACACCATACACATGGTCTATAACATTATTAAACTTTCAGAGCAGTGCTAGTTAGTACTGTCATGTCCTGTTAAAATTTTGTCTAGCAGTACTAACCATTTTTTAATACTGCTATCTTTAGCAGTAATAACTGGATTATTTTCCCAGTTCTTGTTTGTACGCTAAAGGATCAATTGATTTTGAATATTTACCCTTTGAACAGTTGATTCTAATTAGGTTTTATTCCTCTCCCCATTAACCATTACCCTAACATATTTTTTGGGTTTCGTTTAGTTCAAACTAGTTTAAGCCAATTTTACATGATAATCACAATCTCATATTACGTGAACTAAAAACTACCACAGACAACACATGCTCTTTATGTCATTAAACCCATGCCCCAACTCTTTGTTGTTTAACCTTAGGTCTGTTTGACAATGTTGTAGACTGATTTCATAACATTACCTAGGTGTATTTACTTGCTTGTCAGCAAAACAAGGTGTATCAAGTCCTAAGTATTGTACAGACACATACTCAACATCACTATCTGATTCATACTCCTCAATGATAGACAAGCATTAGACCAGACCATAGGTTGAACTTTTATATATGATTCATTGTACAACTGTTACAGACCTATATTCAGAAGGTTCTGAACTAATGTTAGAGTCACAGGTATCAAGTTTAGTTGTTATTTGTGATCAGATTCACTTGGTTGAGTCTTTCTGGACCATATGTATATTGTGATCATCTATTCACATCAAGTCCCGAAGGCATATAATTCCCTGTCATGGGTGGGTGGTACTGCTTGCTTTCACATGTTTTATAAAACAATCCTTTAATGCAAAGTGGGAATTCAAAAATCACTTTTATGCCTTAAATACACTTTACGAAACTTCATTTTCATAACTCAAAATCCGCACTTAATCTGTAAACACAAACCCAGCCCCAATTTATCACTGTCACTCATATGATAATTTACATTTTACCAAGAATTTTTTGAAGAATGATTCCATTTGTATACATGTCACTTCCAAATCATCATTTCCCTTTTTGAGCTTTAGCCAACAATTATCATTATGGTTTGTTATAACATCTGTTTATCATCTAAATTTTTATTTTCATAAATATATCTTTTGTTCATACAAAGGTATGACTTTGTTGATGGCAACTAACTGTTCTTCAACTTTCTTAAGACCTTGAGTATAAGCCTATTATATCTACGCTAGCATCACTAATATGCTTCTCTCTCAGCAATCATATAGTCTTTTTAAGGTTAGCAATAAGACCATCTTTACACTCATTTTGAACATGAAGGTACGTGTGTGTTCCTTATCCTGAGCGTTTGCTATCCATGAAAGCAAAAATTTCATCAAATACTGAATGAGTTGTCCAGATCAACAACATTCTCCATCAACTGTCACCAATGCTTTAGACTCTTCTTTCTTTCCAGTTCCAGCTCCCATCACATTATTCCCTGGATTCTAACCATCCCTCCCTTTATTTCCCTGTTCTATACTCTCTTGACAAATGCCCTGTTTTGTGGCAGTTTGTAGCATACCACTTTGGTTTTATCAAAACCGACAGGTTCTTATGCCATCAAACAGTAGCTTTCTACCAGTACTTCTTGTAGAAACTTCTTATTCTCAAGGAGATCATTGCCACTGCCAGTTTAATTCCATTTCGTTCAAGGTCATATTCATCAACCTGGTCTAAGTCCTCATGATCCAGTTGAGGACAACTAGATTGACTTGCAAGCAAGGAATATGATGATGTTTGTTCATGCTTTGAATAATGACCAGAAGTATTGGAAACACCATAAGCGGTACTAACATCATTAGTACTGCTGGTGTTTTCAGAAACAAATGCAAACATTTTTGCAAGTTGAAGATGATGCAGTAAGAGCCTTTTACATCATTTTCAAAGACTCTTAGTATTGTTTTGTACAAGTCATCAAACAGAGACTGTCCATGTCCTGGTTTGTTCCACATAAATAAGGAAACTTGTGACCAGGCAGAAGGTAGAGATCTTAGAAATTTTTGATTTGCATCCTCAGTAGATACACCTGCTCCATGAATCTCTAACTGACTTAGGAGACTTTGGAACCTGTCATAGCCTTTGTGAAGCCCTTCTGTGTTGGATATAGAGAATCCTTCAAACTGTTGCTTCAAGATATACTTCTGCATTTTCTTGGATTCATCATTTCCACCAAATCTAGATTTGATGGCATCCCACATCTCTTTTGCATCAGTCATCTTATGGAACTTAGCAAGATGATCTTCTGGTAGGGCCATAAGCAAGGTGGTCCTTGCTTTTCTCTCTCTTTCTCTGGCTACAATCTCTTTTGCAGTTCTAGGAGGCAAAACCTTAATTTGTCCTGATGTATAGCCTCCCAGATTGGATAGTCTGTATGGGCCAAATAGTGCTCCATTTTCATAGCCCATATATCATATTCTCCCTTTTTGAGAATAGGCAGCTTGATGGTTGATACTGTATGAGGAGTTTGTTGGGTTGGTGTTTGTGATGATGGTGGAGGTGGTGGTGGTGGTGGAATTTCTTCTTGTGATGCAGACATGTTTAGTTTTGAAGGAAGAAGGTTTATAGCTGGATTAGATTGTTCTTCTTATTCAGAGTTTCTCACAGGCTCTGATACCACTTGTGAGTCCCTTACTGAATAGATCTCTGCAGCCTATTAAGGATGATAGCCAAGATGTATAAATACAGTTGACTATGTAGAAACACTGATTATGAATACTATGTGTTAATGCGGAATCTTAACACAAGTACTAAGAAGAACAATGAACAACTGAATAACAACTTTATTAAAGTGTTCTTGAGGATTACAGATTGCTAACTATGATATTGTATATGATTTGCTAAGCTTGTATTTTCTTCTGTAATCAACTGTGTTCATATATAATCAACACCTGACACTAACTATGCCTAGGGTTCCTTTTATAGACTAAGGATAACCCTAATAGGCTTACATTTCTTTTTCTAAAATATCTCATAAATATCTTTTAAATATCTTCTTAACGGTACTAACTAACTAACAGTACTTACTACTTTGTACTGTCGGTACTAAGTATAACTGTCAGTACTAACTATTTGTACTTTCGGTACTAAGTTAAGAAAACATTAATCCTA
Organism: Tanacetum coccineum; assembly: GCA_026074375.1. NCBI lineage: Eukaryota > Viridiplantae > Streptophyta > Magnoliopsida > Asterales > Asteraceae > Tanacetum > Tanacetum coccineum. Next base: position 32,791 of record BQNB010069893.1, read on the forward strand.
ATACAAGTTGAGGACTATTTGGTTGACTAGCAAAAAATGCACAAATAACAATATTACTCAAGTTATCAATATTTGTAGAGTAACCATTATTAACTTGAGTACTAGCAGTAGAAACTCCATGAGCAGTATTAACTGCTTGAGCAGTATTAACTGCTTGAGCAGTATTAACTGCTTGAGCAGTATTAACTGCTTGAGCAGTATTAACTGCTTGAGCAGTATTAACTGCTTCATTAGTGCTGCTAGTGTTGTTATTTGAAGAGGACACAAAAGCCATTTTCTGTGTGCTTGAGCTTGAGCTAGACATCCCTTTAACTTTTGGTTCATACACCTTGAGGTTGTTATAGAGATCATCCATGCTTATTGTCTCCAAATCAGCTTTATTCCTCTACACAATAGCATGTGTGTTCCACTCATGTGACAATCTTCTTAATAATTTTTTATTAACATCTTCTTGTGACAGCTTTTCATCCAAAAGCTCCAACTGACTCACAAGCTTTTCAAGCCTATCAAAAGTTTGATCAAGCATCTCTGTACTTGGAG
>BQNB010069894.1:0-33330 GCA_026074375.1 Tanacetum coccineum
GTATTTCTTGTCTGTGGACAATAATACAAAACTACAAATTATTATATATTATAAACACAAAATTTTATGAATGTTTCATTAAAATATTGTCCTAAATTATGACTATGAAATGTTTAAGAAGATTAACATGTTGTTTTTTAAATTCTACGAAACACAACCATAAATTTGTAGTTTTTTAGTTTGTGGTTCGAGAAAAGTAAAATCGGATCGAAGTAGATCCTAAGATCCTATAGTCAAGATCGGGATCCTATAAGATCTTAAGCATGCAAAGATCCTATGTAGGATCTAAATGGTTTTTGCTTTGCAGTATCGTAAGTATCGTAAAATCGTAAGATCCTAAGATCGGGATCAGGATCTTAACAACCATGCTTTTTACACCGTCAAATCACTTATTTAAAGACTTTACGAAAAACATTAACATTATCTTTTCTATTTAGATACCTAAACTTAAAGGAATTGGTTATAAAAACCCTTCTAAAACACCATTTGTACCCTCTCTTTGTTTTTTCAATTTTTTTATTTTATTTTATTTTTATAATTTTCTTTATAATATAAAACTACAAAACTGAAAGTACGGAACATAATATTTAAAAAGTCAAAAGTATTAAACTGACAAAAAATATGAAATATAAACTGATAAAAAAACTGTGTTATACTGTTAATAGAGAAGTCAAAAGGGAATGTTTTGTATTTTTTGGTAAGTCAAGGAGTTACCAATAATAGGAAACCAAAGTTTGCATCCTGTTCACGGGGCCTAGTCCTAGATTGAGATTAAACTCAGGTTAACTATTGGTACGAGAAATAAGTACCGAAAACTAGAGTACTAAGAGTCTAAAACAGTGTTATTCGATCATCGACCCAACCAGGTATCAGCCAACCCAGTCCTAGGTGATCCATCTCATTTGGCTTGATTCAGTCTAGTTTTGCACTATGTGAAATGCTGCTTTGGTGTCTCAACAGTTGCAAAAAATCAGATAACAAGAAGTCTGTTACAACTTACAAGTATCCTTGTTATCAGTACGATCATTATTCGTTAGTATTAATCTTGAACCTGAGATGACTTATATCAACTCCTTTAGTTTAAGCCTCGACTCCACCACCATCGTAATATCCTCTGCTGGCGGTCATTTACAGTGAATCCATACCATTACACTAACACACTGTCAGAAATTTTACCTTTGCTTATCAAAGTATAGATATACTTTTAAACAACATAAGTTAAACTTGATTTCAGGAACATCAATACAATACGATTATACGAAAGAAACTAATCTAACAATAATAACATATATTCTGGTTCAAGCATTTTACCGAGCAATAAGTGTTCTCTTTTACAAGTTTTTAAGAACGAGTAATTAATTTTTGGAGATATATGACATGGTTAATGATAACTCCATATAGATCAAAAAATGTGAACTTTTACTAGAGATATAAGTCTTTCGAAATTCTCATAATCTTTTCAATATATGTGCCCTTTCGATATGAACAAAACAAAAAGTACCTTGAGAAGCACTAAGCCACCAATTGTCAATAAATGGTTTCCTGGTTCCACTAATTTTAGTAGTCAATTTGAATTTGTATGCATTGTGTTTTTCTTCGATATCAGTTGGTTGATCCACCACACCTTGAATCCAGATTTGAAATTGGTTGCTAGACATTTATGCTAAAATAACATAAACATCTAATTACTTTATTGAAAACTGGAAAACTGGAAACCTGGAAAAAGAGAATCACTAATAAAAGAAATCGAATTGCATAATGGCTCTGCAGCAAAAATAAAAAATGCTGGAAATTTTGCAGGGAGTCACTATAACGTCACCCAGAATGCTTCCCCGAGACGTGGCTTTGTGATAGCAAAAGGGAAATATGATGAAGTTAACAGTAAACAGTTATATGTGTGACAGATAAAAACCTTACACCCGGTACATTCATTGTAAAACTTTCAAAAACATAACATGATTCGTTGTGTTTTTTAATGTCAGACTTTCTAAAATATGTAGAATATTTTGTAAAACAGATTTGTAAACAAGATGACACGCTTCTTTTGTTTTTTGATATTATTTTTCCTTAGAAATGTGATTTACTGTTATGACGACCGTAATAGCATATGAAGTTGCTCAAAATTGTCTTGGCAAAAGCGGCATTGAGATCACTCAACATCTTTCTAATTGTCTCCCATCTCAATTCCATAAAAGACTCGCATAAGCATTTGGAGTTTTCACCACCTTTACTCCAAACCCTAAACCCATCAACAATGGTCGTCGGTGCATTAAAAAACTATAAATGATTCTGTTTCCTCTACAAAGCTGTTAACCTCAAGTCCTTAAGAACCCAACATACGCCATCAATTTATCAAATCCATTCTACTGTCAAAATGCGACACCCCTTTTAAGCACTTGGGAGTGAGAGAATCTTGTCACGAAAACTTCCCCGCCAATGTTTGCTGCAAAACAAAAACAACTGTAGAATAGTAGTTGCTATGTTATTTTTGTTTTCCTTTTTTTTTCAAGGGTTCCATTCTTTATCTATGTTACTGTACCATGCATGTCTCACTACAGATTGCTAATCCGAAGACAATGCCCGTGGCTGATCCCCTACCTGATATGATGATATTAAAGAACTACATACATATTCAAACTACCAAATACTGAAACTAATATGAATTGGAATCAAAAAACAACTAAACCATACTAGTGGATTAGTGATACCACCAAATCTCCTATTGGCATAAGACCGTTCACGTTATGTTCTAACAACTGTAATATCCAAATAATACCTGCCAAAGTGTAATTTTAACACTTAAAACCTCCTAAATCATTTTGTTCAAAAATTAGACTACTATTGGAGATAATATGATTTTATTATCATATCTGACACACTAGTTATCTATAAGAATTTCAAAAAGTTTGGACGAAAAATTGTTTTGGATCAAGCTAACCTCAGATTTCGACACATACTGAGAATTACCTATTCACTATAGACCAGACACTCGTAACCGGTAAGCAAACGACTGGTAATCAACAAAATGTTTGAAGTAAAAGATTGTGTATCTAAAACAGCCCAGTGACTTGACGTACGAAAGAATCAGAATCTCCATGACTACATGCAATGTGTGTGCTTTTTCTGGTGCGACATAAGTATTCAACACCTCAAGAAATGCAACTGACTCTAACATGTATTCAACACATCAGTTGGATAAACATTAGCAGATCATTACAACAATGCTTAAGGCACGAGGTTTCCATCAACTCAACCGGTGGAAGAAACATGAATCCAAGTTATCTGAGTAATCAAATTTGACAATTTAATCCATAATGTGATATATACTTTGTTGGACCAAAAGTTTATTAATTTTCATATGAACAAACCGAATGTGTTTTTAGTTCATCAACGTGAAACTTCCACGATACCCTTTGGACTTCCATTAAAACATACTAAATATCAATCATTCAATCTTGTCTCACTGCTAACATGCATGGATAAAAAAATGCTCTCTATAAGGTGAGAAATCTTGGGTAAGAGAGATTTTAGATAATCAGGAACCAGTCCACAAATTTGATATTTGAAATTATAATCAAGTTCCTTTCATTAAATGTAAAATAACAGAAAATAATATCAGAAACAATGCAGTAAAATGAATGAACAAGTGGTACTTAAAACTAGACTGTTTAATTATAACCCCTCAATTCTCACTTTTTTCAGCACTCTGATAACCACATTTTAGATAACGATCATGAAAGCCATATCGTTTGAGCTTATTAGCAAGTATAGAGGCATCAAGTCAACAATTTATAGTAGTCAATGATTATTAAAAAGGATGCAAATAAGAGTTGTCAGAATCACTACATTTATGTTACAGTGCTAGAAAGTGTGAAGAAAGAAGGTAAGGGTGTGTTTAGTTGGTGAAAAACATCCCAATTTTTGAGGAAATTTTTTATAGGAAAAGGAAAACCTGAAAACCGTTTAGTCACATTTTTTTTCCTACAATTTTCAAAAAAAGTGAAATTCTCACTTTCCAAATTTCAAATAGAAAAATGAAAACCCCAATCTATCGTTCTCCATATTTTTTCTCTCTAACAAAAAAAAGACGTGATTTCCCGATCTCCCATTCAAATATCTCATTCTAACCCTAATCACCATTGGTAACATCTCCACCTTCCATCATCGTTGTCGCAGTCCGCCCTCGCAACCCAAGGTAATCTTTTTAAAAAGGAAAAATATAACTTCATCTAAATGGGTTTTCAAATTCTCAACTTTTCTCTAGAGAAGAAAAATCATTCCTTTCTCAAGGAATCTAGAAAAGGAAAAACAAGAAAAATTTTATACAACTAAACGCTACCTAAGTCTTGCATAATGAAAGAGTTCATGAAGAAACCATGATAAGTCTACACTCTATACTGTGAATCTGTGATAGTATGAGCCAACACCATTTGACTACAACAAACAAAGTTACTGCTTTACTAGCATATTCACGAACTCGATAGGGAAATCATCTTAAGACCTTAACAATAAACACAGTTCAAAAATAAAAAGAGCACCTCAATTTCATAGCCGATTGCCTTTAGAGCAGGCTGCAATTGTGATCCATAGTTTTGTGGTAGATCAGCCAGTGGATACGGAAAGAAACATACCAATGCAAACAACCTACACCTGAAACCATTATAAACAAGACTGCCTTCAAATTTGTAAAGGGTACCTAAGAGGAACAATTTCAAGTTTGAAGTCGGGAACCGAACCCTCTTTCCCACATGGTATATCTGGGCTGCCCCTTCTCATAGCTGAAACTTCCAAGCAAAAACAAACAAAACCACAGGGATTAAAAGAGTTCCAAAAGTAATCTATAATTTAGAATAACACGTTGACTTTCAAAAAGACCAAACACAGCCCGTGTTACAAAACTGTATCCAAGTCTTGCCTGCCCGATTATCGGCCAATCCAAAGTGCCCACACTCTTATCCAAAATGACACCTTAGTTCACAAAAATCTACAATTGTAATGATGGGTGGGAATGTGTGAATCATAGGCATAGTCGTCTTTTGATACAGATGCCAGTACGGTATCATCTTGGAACAAGTTAAATGTTAATACGCATAACCTTGGCCATAAATAGATCACATCTTAAACTACTAAATGACAGAAACCTTCAACAACTGCACACTGATACACAATAGACGTATAAATATATGTAAAGTATCACTTGTTCTGCATATAAACCAAAACTTACCTTGATGCTTCTCTCCCACTTCAAGTGTAATCAAACTAAGTATCCTTCTTACCTCCAAATCCGTAAAGTATCCAACAGTAAAAGGACGATGATAACAGACAATGACAAGCAGCTATATCCAACATTTAAGAAAATGCCAGATGCGTATTGGCATTAAAGCAAGAAATATCAAAATATGAACAGTGACGTGAATTTATATCAATTATAAGTAAGAACTACCCGACTTCATTAAAAGAACCAGAAAAATCAGAAAGTATGGATACAAAAGATTATGAACTAAAGTGACATATTCCTTAATCCATTACATACCGTCAACAAGCATATTTTTCTTTAAAAAAAATCTTAAATACTGCGTACACACTGATTGTTGTCAATCTTCGTCATCAGATGTATCATCATCACTGCTGTATTCACTACTGCTGTCAGCACCAATATCAAGTTGAACATGTCGAACTTGTATGGGCTGAGGTCCCCTTGCAAATCCAGGAACATGCGCTGGTTGAGGTTGTTGATCCTCAATCCTAGGAGGAACAGCAAGTGCATCCAAAGGAGGTAAAGCAACCGGGTCCCCAGGCTTCCATCCAGCTGGCGGAAGAATTGATAAATCAGTAGGTAATTGCACAGGCATCCCAGGCTTCCATCCTGAAGGTACCACGATATTTGGAGGAAGCATATCCATAATCCCCATATTAGCAAGCGGGTTAGCGTCTGATGGGTTTTCAGCCAAGGGCTCAATGGTAAACTTATCCTTGTTTTCAGGCGGTAAGCCAACATCAAGGTCAGCGAATGCGTATAACTGAGAAGCACGCATCTGTTCCTCTTGTGGCGCCGGTGGGAGAGCGCCTCGTAAGGGAGCTGTTCCCGCACCGAACTCCGGTGGTGCAAACGTGGTGTAGCTTATTCTATGAGCATACGACAAAATATCATTTAAATTCAACTGAGTCGCAACTGTCGTAGTAGACGATCCCTCTTCACCATTATCCCCTTTCAATCTTTTCAACCGACGAAAATCAGAATAATCATCAACCAACATATCAAGCACCCGTTCAGCTTCCTTAAGCTTATTAGCAAATGCCAAAATCGCAGCATCTCTAGCCCGAATCTCACGGGTAACTTTCTGCTTCGCATCTTGCAGATCAAGTATCTCCTGAAGCTCCGTAACCGCTTCAAACAACTGACCCTGGAGCGTTGCAAAAAGCGCAACAATCTCCTTGGCATTACCAGGAGCCGAACCACTAACATTAACACTTTGCGTCGGCAAAAACTTAGGAAACGATCCATGAAAAGTAGCAAGCCACTGAGTAGCATTAGGAGACACTTCAAAAAGCTTGGTTGCAAGCGAACCCATTCTCAAAAGAATCGACTGCGCTCTAGACAACGGCGGAAGCAACGGTAGTAACGTTAACGAGGTGGGCGTAGTCAACAAATTCGGATGCAGATTGGGTTGTTGTGATTGCGTAACTTGTGACGGGAACTTTGGCGGGGCGGGGGGTTGTAACGACGGCGAGTTCGGGTTAGGTAAGCCTAGTCTAGCTGGTGACGACTGTATAATCTGGTGAGGTACATTCTGTAACATTTTGATCAATCTGTAAACAAGCGGAATTACATCGTAAATTAATCACTTATGATAACAAATTGAACAAACTAGCTTAATTTTTTCTGCTTATAAATGGATTTAATTAAACATGTTCAACAAATTAAGCAAATAGAAACACTATTTCCTAAAGTGCTTATTTTTTTAAGCAGTTTTTAATTAGGTTACGTAATTCACAAACTGGATTCTAATAAAAGCAACATATAAAATAAAAGTGAAATTGAAATACTATAAGAAACTAGGGTTAGAAGAATGAGATTTACTTAATGATTCCGGTCGCCGGAAAGTGGTTGCCGGAGAGATGGATTCGATTTTGTTTTCGGGGGCTTTTCCTTTTTTTTAAAGGTTTTTATGGTTTTTTTTTTTTTTTCGTGGTGTTTGTTAAGCTGATCTCTCTACTACTTATGATGTTTGACCCATAAGCTTACAACTAAAAGTCAGACAGGGTATAACAGGTTCCGAGACATTTATAGTGTTATTTTTTAAAAGAAATAAATAAATAAATGCATTTTAAAAATGTTAATATATAAAGTGTAGAACTTACTCAGTAAAAACTAGCTTGTAAAAGGAGGGCACATCTTAACTTATAAACTATCAACCAATCTCATACTTAGCCGATGTGGGATCGTAACAATACCCCACACTTCAAAGAGCCAACGTCCTCGTTGGTCACCGCTATGTTGGTCACGGTTAGCACCCCTCTTTTTGGGTCCAAGCTTCGGCGAGTTTTTTTTAAGGTACCAAAATAGCTATAAGGTTTTTTATCTAGCCGTGTTTTTAAAAACCGGATTGGTGTCTTTTTAAAAAAAAAACCGCGTTATAATACTTCCGGTTTTATATTATTATATATATTTTTTTAATACCGTTTAAATTTTTCAAAAAAAAAACCACCGGTTTTAACCGGTTAAAAATAAAACAGGTCCAACATATGGAAATTCAAGACTAGCTCGTTACCAAAATTTTTATAAAAAACACCGTTTTTAAAAAAAAAAAATCCCAACGGGCGATGGCAAATGTAAAGGTGAATATGAAGACTTGATATGAACACTAAATTATTGACTACCGAAATGGTACAAGATTTTTTCTGGGAAAAGATTTAATGGATTTCTAGTATGAACGTGTGTGGCAATGTCGAAATCTCACATACTTTAGTACACTCAAATATGCATATTTATCGGGTGATGGCCATGCCCCGAAACGACATACTCGAACACATGTCTACTATAGTCAAATTTAGCTCAAATAATCTCTCTATATCTACACAATTGATTGTCACAACACTTTAAATATTCGCTCCTCTCGACATTATCAATACACCCATAAAACAGTTAATCTGGGAGTCGTATAAAATCTCTGTCCTCTAGTCATTGAATATCTCATCTCGCTGGAGAGGGCAGAATAAAAAGGTTTATGATTGTATTCTGTTCTAGATAGTAATTTGTCTGTCCGTTCTGATTGCTTTATAAAATATTAAAAATGTTTAATAATAAAAATCTACAGCACCAAGTTACTACTTAAAACACTAAAAAGACATCTTTCGGTCATACAGTTCTCTCATTATAAATATCCCGAAAAAAAACCAGAACACACCAGGTAAATAATAGATTAAACAAACAAACCCGACAAATTCCCGAACATTAATTAAAATCACAACAGCGAAACAACAAACAAACCCTAAGCTTACAAAAAACCGATTTAAATCTCCGAAAAATTTAAACCTCAACCTGACAAGATAAAAACCCAAAATCCCGACTTCGTCGAACATTTACATACAACCGGAAAAAAAAACACTCAGTGAAACTCTCCTCTCCGGCGAAAAACCGAGAAAAAATACCGAGATTTCGGCTAACAAAAGTTACCGATCACAAAAACAGAAAATCCAGAAACCGTGACCCTTCTATTATAGCAACAAACCGTTTCTTTTTAAAACCGGTTTTTATCCTACAATAACCCGCCAGTTCAAAAACCGGTTTTAATAACCGCATTTTTTTATCTCTGCATCCGCACTAGTCCCACACTAATACAAAAAAAACTTGCCCAATTACAAAACATTAAATAAGCTCTTGACAACTACAAAAGCGCAGGAGCACACATCTTCACGACTTATATAACCATCAACACCCAATCTCATACTGATGTCCGATGTGAGAATCGTAACAATACCCCATACACAGCTTTAAAAAAAGAATTCAAACCGTCTTTGTCTGGCGCTAACCCCCAAACTACTCAGCCACCGATCCGATATCCACAAACACACCTAATGATGAGTCGTCACCGGTTATTCTACACCCTCTCTTACTCTCGGTCCAAGCCCAACCACATAACAATACCCCACGCTTTAAAGAGTCAACGTCTTTGTTGGTCACGGCTATGTTGGTCACGGCTATGTTGGTCACCACCCTTCTTTTTTTGGGTCCAAGCCACCACTCCATAGGCCACCACTCCGAGCTCGTTGGTCACGGTTGGCACCCTTCTTTTTTCGGGTCCAAGCCACCACTCCATAGGTCACCACTCCGAGTGTTGGACCTCGAAAAGTGGGGCTAGCTCTGATACCAATTGATACACACCACTAGGGACCACTTAAGATCCATTACAAAAGGTTGGACAATCAAGAACATAAATAGATCATCAAAACCGGATTGTTATTCACTTTCATTTTAGCTTAGTTTTGTAATTCCACTTCTCTATGTAAACGTTCAATTCTAATCTTGTAACAAACTTCACCATTGATAATACAATCCGGTTTTGGTGGTCCCTAGTGGTGTGTATCAAATTTTTAACTTTATAAATAAACGACTACAAATAACGCCAAACATAACTTAAACACCATTGTCCAACCCTTTGTAATCCATTCACGGATCTTAAGTGGTCCCTAGTAATGTGCATCACATTTTTAACTTTATAAATAAACGACTACAAATAGCGCCAAAACATAACTTAAACACCAAATGTTAAATAGCTTTTGGTGTTTGTTTAAGCTTGTTTTGGCTTATGAGCTTATTTTACTCGACTTATATTTCAAAGGCTCTATTATTTCGACTGACTTATGATCTATATAAGCTTATTATGACTTGTATACAAAATTTAAACCCATAAACCGAAAAATATGTTAGAAAAACGGTTTATGAAATATAAACCGAGTCAAATAAGCTTATATAGCTTTTGTCTTTAGTGACAAATATCCATCTTTAAGTTTAGAAAATCTTTTTGTATACCTAGGCATATTATCATAATTCCTTGATTTTAACTTTGATCATCTGTCATTGTATGTTTAACTTAAATTTTGATCAACAAAGATTTTTACTGATATAAGTTAAACCTAAAAAAGAAGAATGAAGAAACATGTTAGATGGATCCTAGACAAACATAAAATCAAACTACTTCCTTGACAAGTCTTTACAACTTTGATGTGATGTCGGATGGTGTACTTCAGACATGTTTTGGTGCATTCTTCTACTTTGACCATCCAACATTAGAACCCGGAAAGTCAAACCTAAGTACTTTACACAGACCAAACAAGTTAGATCTACACTTCACCAGCTAAATTACATTTTTCTTCCTGAACCAACCAAAAATGCTGCCATGAAAACCACTCGATCATCTTTGGGCTTGTTCAGAACCCGGTCCTCCAGCTGAAGCAGCTGCTGCATTACTGGTTGACCCGTTTTCAGCTGGTGGTGGGACACCCCATTTGCCTTCAGATTCAAGTGGCTCAAAAACATGAACAACACCATCTGATAGCCCTAACGCGAACTGATTTGGCTCTTGTGGATGTGCAGCAATCACCAATGGATGCACGTTTGAGTTGCTGAAATAAAATAGCAAAATTTTGAGACTTTTGCCAACAAAGAGAGTTCTGATGAAAATCTGTAATTGATTTTTTTTACCTTGGTACATTGGGAGAAAGATATGCAGAAGGATTAATCCGACAACGCAAACGAAGATTGGAAGCTGTAAACACGCACACGGTTGCATCCAAGAAACTTGCATACACTAGTTGGCTATCACATGAAAACATTGCATGTGATATTGGCGCAGAAGATTCACGTGCCAGCCACTGTGAAAAAAAAAGAAATTATGATTATGAACAAGTGTTTCAGATAAACCTAACCCTTTGACCCGTACAAAGTTTTGGACCGAATCCATTTTTTAACAACCCATATTACCACCTCTAGAAAAAAACGCAAGAATAGTTAGTACCTGCTTTACACATTCAAGCTTTGTTGTTTCATAAATAGCGAGTTGGGTCTCATGTACGACAAGGAAATGGATCTGATCATGATGAAACTGCACACGGGTGTCGGACTGAGCTGTCGGTGCTCTTCCTTGTGGAAGTTGCAAGTATCTTGCTTTTTGCTTCTCCCATCCATCAGAGCTCCATACACAAAGCTGTAAGAAGGAAAAATACAATCAAAAAACTAAAATCTGTGTGCCACAAGAATATTAATAGCAAATATTAAAGATTACTCGGTGTCATTCACCGTACTAACCTGAGCATCTGCCCCGGATGAGACTAAAACGTTAAGCACATGGGAAAACGCAAGACCTGTGATTCTTTTGGAATGCCCTTTGAGCTTGCTTTTGACCTTCAAAACATAAATGGTATATTAGCGTTTAAGAAAGAATATCAAAACAAAAGTTTTACCGTGGAAATTTCAACCGATCAGGCGATCAACATTTATATGAGTCATATCAGTTAATGTTTTTATCTCTAATGGGTCAAGTATCATGAAGAATAATAGCTCACAAGGAAACAGGCCGAAGGTACCCGTAGATACTTGATTAAATTTTTTATACAAAAAACAAAATATATTGAATTTCCGGAATCAAGCTTGACAAGCTATTTACTTTGTAAAAGCCTAAAATGTCCAGATAAAATGCTTTTAGGTCCACCCGACCCATTTTGAACCTTAAAAGAATGAACTATTTTTATTCGTGACCCAACTCTCTTGATCCCAGCCGTTTTGCCACCTCTAAGAATATGATAGTTTTTTAGTGACATCTATTTACCTCATCCACACGAACATTATATATCTGTATTGTTGAATCGTCCATGCCAATAGCGATTATATTGTTGTCTTGAGGATGGAAAGCAAGAAACGTGGCTGCTGGTGGTGGAGGCATGAAAGTTGTCATCGTCTGCAAATAGTTGACTGTTATGGTCAAACATGGTACTATATAAAAATAAGCATCAATTTGAAGATTTTGTTTAAGATTAAGCGTTAACGTTTTTTATATCAGTGGTTACTTATTTTAAACTTTCATGAATGACTAAATACGCTCATAATCTATAATTTATGACATCAAATTTACTGTGTTTGAGCAAGTAACATTACCTTGAATGTCATCATGTTGAATAGAGAAATCTTTCCTCCTGATGCTGACATTACATAAGAATCGTTTTTGGACAACGCAAAGCAGGAGACTGATTCCTCAGGGTTGGTTTCAGCAACGTCGTTTGTCATCAAAATCCCACTTGAAGGTTGCCATAGTTGAGGTGGAACACTAGCTGTTGCCTGCAAAAAAATTACGCACAACTTAGAATTGGCAAATCTTAATTAAATTTCTCTTAGATGTGGCAATTTCAAATAATATATAGGTAAATGATTCGGTTTGGGATACGCTTTAGCTCAAACGGGTCAGGTAGTCAAAAGTCGCCCAAGGTGTATATTTAATGCAAAATAGCCTCCTAAATCAACTTTTTGTTAAAAAAAACTACTGTAATAAATTAGTAATTAATACATTATGTGGGCGAGTCAACCCAACCCTACAGGTTAGGCTTGCTATCCAACCCACCCATTTTGCTGCTTCGAGTTATACTTGTAAACAAAAAAAAAACTAGCTGTTTTCTCACCTTGCCACTTGCATTACGCTCACTACGCTGCCATTTCCACAGCAGATGAATAGCATTTGATGCTAATGCCAAAATAGCATTTCCTGAATTAGTATATATTAACCTTGATATCTGCGTGACAATAAAACATGAAACACAATTAATTGTGAGTCGAAACCAAAAAAAAATATAAGAGGTCAAATTAGTGCATATCCCAGTACTTGATATATAGTACGAAGACAATATACCTTTGTTACTCTCATGTTTTCTGGGAGTTTGAGTGAGCGACACTGAGAAGACTCGCTTATCTCAGTGAGTTTCCAAATCTTTGATTTGTCGTTTGCTTCTTCGGTGATTCTTGGTTTCACGTCTACCATGCTTCTTGAATCTCCATTCTGGCATATCAACGTTTAAAATAGTTAATAAATGCAAAAAAAAAAAATCTCGTGATAGATCAGGAAAACTAGTAAACTTGCAGTTAACTCACCACTCCCGAGATAGAACCACCGGAAGCAACCCTCTCTCCTAGCACAGCACCACTAGCAGCGGCGGCGGCGGCAGCGGCTGCAGCGGCTGCAGCAGCTGTTATTGTGTTCAAAGTAGGCTACATATGATAATACAATTGTCATAAGGTCATCAATGATGGGAAAAAAAAGTCTATATGGAAATAAATGAATCATTAAATAAACTAGAAAGAGAAAAACTCATATTTACCTTTGGAGGTTCGGAAGCTCTTGAAGCTGCAGCATCATAAGAAAGGTTTTCAAAAGTTCTAAGTAATCGATTCCCGTCCGCATTAACTAAAATCTTGATTCCATTTTCATTAGCAGAAACGGCCAAGAGATTGCCATCTTTGTTAAATCGGATACGTGGGCTCGCCTACATTTTAGAGTCAAGGATTAATTAGTAAATATGAAAAATCTTCAAAAAACCTTGTATTTGAAACAAGATAGATGTTATTTACCGGAAGACCTCCATCCGCCTCAACACTTGTTAAAAGTTGAACATTATCCATATCCCAGTACTTGATAGAGAAGTCATCACCAGCTGCTAAAAAGCGGTTTTTGGTTGTATCGAATTGCACAACACCTAAAGATCGTTTACGGAATCCAAGATATGTTCTTTTCACAGCTCCTTCACTTTCGTTCCATTCCACAATGTGAGACTCCCCATCTTTGCTTGTCCCACATGAAAAGAGTCTGAAATAATCCCACAAAAAGTTACAAATATGAACATAAAAAGAGATTATGAAGGGTAAGTTGCAAAACTAATTAAAAAAACAAAAGTAGTAACCTAACTGTCGTGGTCCAAATTTCATGTTTACACCAACTTCGGTCCAATTTATGTTTACAGTAAACAACTATCTTAGTTAACTTTTAAAGGAAAATTGATCTAAAAGAGTACACCTCATCTGCCACATCAGCATTTTGACATAGTAACTTATACTATTTACCTTATAGTGAAAAGAAGTACGGTTTATCCAATTAACCCGATAATAAATGCTGATACAGTATTAATCCAGTTGCATCTTACCTTGTTCCATCGGCACTGTAAGCCATTGTAGTGCACCAACGACCAGGAGCCTCATAATCCACTCGGGATCCCATGTTATCATATAACCATGCTTTTATCTTCCCATCAAGAGCCGTTGAAAATATAAACTGGGGCCAAACACAGTAATAATTTTAGCATTAATTTTTACAAACTGATCAGTAAAAATTCCTCAGGATTTTACTCTTTACCTGAATGTTTTCTTTGTAGTGAGGGCATACGGAATACACAGGGGCATCGTGACCTTCAAAAGTGTACTGTTTGGCGCCAGTTGCTGCATCCCATACCTATAATCACAAGACACCAAAAGAGAACATGAATATGTATTATTGCATAAAATTAACCACTTTTGACTTCTAATTTTTTTGTTACAAACCTTGATGGTCTTATCATCTCCACACGTAATCACGCAGAGTTGCTTATTCGGATGAGAGAATGCAAGATCATTTACTCCACCAACATGAGCATCAAACTATATATTTGATTAAAAGAATTAATGTTATATATCCATTGCAGAAAAATAAAAGTCAAAGTCAACAGAATGGGACACATGTACCTCTAGATGTTGTCTCACGTCATCACTTCCATGATACGAATATATTTGTACAATGTGCCTCGAATATGCAACTCCTGTTTGCATAAAGTTACTAAGAAGATCAATTTTCCATCGAGTTATTTGTTCACAAGTTGAGGTAATGATTGGTTGAGCAGGACTTACCAAACAATGAACCATCTGGACTCCAGATTACACGATTTACTGACACAGCAGGATCTTTTACTAGAGCAGCCTAAAACCGGTAACATGATTAGATTAAAGATATTAAAAAGTTTATTAAAGGTGACTGAAGGGACGTTTGGATTTTGCATTTTTTTTAGCTGATTATCTAAAATCTGTGACTTCAACTCGTCTTACTTATTTTTGGGGTTCAAATAAACAAATAATGTTTCTGATTATGTGAATAATCAGTTTCATACAGGTGCAACAAAGCTGATTATGTAAGGGTAAAGTAGTCACTTATCTACCCCTTGTTTACCAAAACTCGAGACTTTTACTCCCTTTCCAAAAAAACATATCTTTTTTTAACATAAAATGTCCTTTTTGGTCAGTTGATCTATTATTTCCCAGAATAATCAGGATTTGATTACTACAACTTCGAACAGCAGATGCACATTCTAGCACTATATCCTACCGTCCATTTTACTTCAACTGATTAATTATTTAGCATCTCATAATCACTATCAAGAGAATCCAAACACACCCTGAATAGGAATAAACATACCTGCAAAGGCATTGAACATGCACTGAGATCCCAAACTTTGAAATTCTTAAGCATCAATTTATCTCTTGAACCAACTTCCCACAATCCAATGTCCCCGACATTTGTTCCAACTGATGCACCGGATTTATAAACCACAACTCAATATCAAATCTATAATATAAAATAAAATAGCCATAAGTCAAACACATCTGACTATCTTACCTAAGAGTAATGTTTGTTGTATAGGATGGAAATCCATGCTCATAGGAGATGAGCCCTGGTTCAGAACTCGTGCAACGTTCTTGGGCAAGTCATCAGTTGGATTGAAAGCTTGACTATGGCTAGCATGCCCCGGGAAGGATACAGGCAACGCGTTAACTGGTAGGTTTACCTGTGTAATAAATTACCACAAAATGTTTAAAATGCCGTGTTAATGTGGTAGAAAGAGGAGAATGGACGGGCTTATGCTGAAACAGGTCATGTTAATTTATGGGTCAAAAGGGGTCGACCCGAAAACATTGTTAGCTATCTAATAAATAACTAACGAGTTAAATATGAATAAAAAAGCACTTAGGCAACTATTAATATCAACCGCTTGACCAGTTACCTTTAAAATTTTATTTTATTGTTTTAACAAATTGACCCGTGAAAGATAAAACATAAACAAAATCAACCCATTCGTACATAACGGGTCAACATTGCCACCTCTGCCAGAAAGTGACACTATTTTAAAAATGAAATCAAATCACCTCATCGGTTAAGCCCATGGTCCTTGTTCTTTTGCTCGCATGATCAGAATCCCCAACAGATGGGAAATCCAAAGAAGGGTTTGTTGGTGGGGTTCGTGGATGCTTTAATGCAGCTGTACGGAAATCACAATTAACCACTAAGTGTTAAGATGCTAATCAACAAACAAAATAAATTGAAAACTTTCCGACTAGAATAGCAAACTAACCTGGCATAGATGGACCACCAAGACCAATTGCACTACCGGAAACTGCTGGATGAGACATTGCGGGCGACATAGCGGGCGGATTCGACATCCAACCAGCAAGGGGAGCTGGAACTGGAGCTTGTGTAGGTTGAAACGGCTTAAGAAATAAAATAAAAAAGCAAATTAGTCAAAGG
The DNA here is from genome assembly GCA_026074375.1 of Tanacetum coccineum. Lineage (NCBI taxonomy): Eukaryota > Viridiplantae > Streptophyta > Magnoliopsida > Asterales > Asteraceae > Tanacetum > Tanacetum coccineum. Next base: position 16,590 of record BQNB010069894.1, read on the forward strand.
AAGTCAAGATAACTAGCAAGAATAATCGAAAAGTAAGGTACCAACCCCATGTGCCCCTAAAGGAGGAAAGCCTCCGGCTTTTGGTAATCCTCCAAGAAGTGGATTGTTTGCAGGTGATGGGGCACGTGCACCGTTTGCTTGTCCACATGAATGGTCTACAAATAAAGTCTTGATATCTGGATTTGGCCTAGGCGTTTTACATAGTTGGTGCTGCCAATTCAAGCTGCAGAACACGTAATAGTATACTACTGTAAAAATATGATGTAAGCAACAAAATGATGCAGAGGATATTCATTACATTCAAAAATGATTGTCATATCGAATAGTCATAATCAGATAATCAGTTGTAATAAAATGTGTTGCAGCAGTTGCGTTTGATACTTTGAGATGCTTTTACTCCTTGAAGTTGTGATAATCAACTTTTGATGGTATTGCGTGTTTGATAGATGTATGCAAATTAAAGACATAACAGAGAAGAGTATATGAGTAGCATTACTCTACCATTTCACAATTTGTGCGACAAATATCAAACTGATTATTTAATCTTACGAAATAAGATAATCATAAGCATTAGCATGTTAACCAAACACTACAAACTCATTATAAAAAACCTTTTTTTCAAACGCAATGTAGTAAAATTTCACCTTTGATTTATGAGAGTCCGTAGCCTTGAATTCTTGAGATTAGGAAACTGCAACTTGTCACGAAACAAGGGATTTGCTTCAATAAGCTTCTTGAGCTCAACCAACATTATAGCCCTAGCCGATTTGGTATCTCCATATTTAGAAAGTTGCTCATTCTCCCTATAATGCAATCCAAACAAGCAATTAAAACAATATTCATCAAATTCGGAAGGGGTGTTTGGGATAGCTTAATATAACTACTTATCTGCTTATTATTTTCTAAATTAATAAGCAGTTTCAAGTTGTTTTGAATAAGCATTTTGGATAAACTATATCAAACACCTACAAAACTGGTTATCCACAATATCAAAACAGCATAAGACAATAAGCACTTGTAATAAGCAATCCCAAGGATATCCTTGGGTATGTGAGTTCCCCACTAACCTAGAGGTTGTGGGTTCAAGCCTCGCTGGATGCATGTGTGAAATAAATTGTGAGATAGTTGTGCAAAAAATTGCCGTTTTAAAAAAAAAATAAGCAATCCCAAACATCCCCAAAATAAAATGCTCTCATTCGTCGTACCTAAAATTCTCCAAAGTCAACAACTGAGTAATCTCCTTAAAAAGCTCCTCATTAAATGATGCAAACACTTTAAGATCCTTCACAAGAATCTCCACGCCCTTAGACCGATCATGCCTACCAAACAAATACAATTACATTCCATTAATCAACAAAATGCACATTAGACATTCAACACAAGCTAGCTCAAATTAAATTCCCTAAACCGTAACAACTTACTTATCCAATGCTTCAAGATACTTTTGTTTCCTAATCTCGAAAAAGATCTTCATGGAATACCGATTATCGTCCACTTTCGTGAACCCCGAAAGGTACTTCTCAACCTCATCCCAATTCCCATTATGAACCTCATCCTCAAAATACTTCATATTAAAGAAAAACCCTGACTCTTGTTCAAGCCTATATTAAACCATTAAACCCCACAAATCATAAACATTATTAAATTAAACATTTTTACTAAAATTTAAATAATAATATTTTATTATAAATACTTACTTATGAACAGTTTCTTTAAATTTTTCCTCATCAAGAAACTGCAGTATCAAGAACACTAGCTCTCTACTTAGTGACGACATTGCAACTCACTGTTGCTAATTCCAGTAAAGCAGATCTGTAAAACCCTGAAAAAGAAAAAAAAACACTTTTTATAGTAATTATTTTAAAAAAAATTTAAGAAAATAAATAAACACAAAAAAGTCTAGATCCCCAAGAGCTTAACCTCAAAATCTAACAAAAAAAACAAAAAACGAATATTATGGTCTGAATTAGATAAGCATGCACCGACATATATTACTAAAAATATAATTATTTATATAATTTTCTTTTTTAAATAATCATATTTATGGATCAGAAAAAAAGATTGCAGCTTTAAATCAAAAGTGGTAAGAATAAAGCAAGTCATGAAATATAAATATATAGATATTTACTTTATTTTTAGAAATAAAAATAAAAACAACATAACATGTACGTTACAAATAAAGAGTTCAAAGAAAAGAAGTAAGAACCTTAATTAACAAGATCTAATGATGAAGAAAACCAAGAACAAAGCTTGTTGTCTCTCTAATATATATAGTTCATCTATCTATATATATATATATATTTATAAAAATATATATATAACCTATAGATACATATGTCTGTATGGATAGGTTTCTCTCTCTTCACCACTTTCTCTCTCTAACTTATCGTGCGGGGAGAAAATGAAAAAAATAAAGGTCGATGGATATTAGTTGCAGAGAAGGTGGTTTTTATAGAACAAAATGATAAGTAGCACTGCTTATCATGTTAAAAGTTATTATACTTATTGATAGGAGTGAAGTGGAGATTTGATAGGTTATAAAGAAATGGGACCCACAAAGCCGGCTAGACAGCTGTACTTCAGCTTGGCTTGACTAAGAAGTAACGTTAGCTAGCCTAGTCTACCGCCTACAGTAACGCTAAGATCTTCTCCGTTGGTTTTGTAGTGGGTCCCACTTTGGGAATAGATTGGTATGATCGGACGGTTGTGAGTGGATGAGACGTGTGAGGTTTTGCACACTGGATGATAATTTCTATATTTAGTTTTTTTTTTAATTTCGTTTAAAAGACGACAAGATGTCATTAAAATAGGAGATGTTTAGAAATGGTGTTGGGGTTTGTACTTTATTACGAAATTGCCACTATGAGTTAATATCGTACTTTTTGATATGACGAAAAGTGTTGATGATATATATACGAGATGAGAAATTGAGCTACTTTGGAATTAGGTGGCCCTTTGCTTTTGTGATTATTCTATCAACGTCTAATTTCAGATTCTACCTTTTTTTCCGTTGAAAAGATAACCAAAATACTTTATTTAATTGATTTGTATTTTAATGAAAGTTGCTTTCAAGAGAAATTAATATGATGTTACGTTGTAAACCACGATGACCCTTTACGTATTACTCACTCTATCCCTAAAATAAATGTCCACTGTTAACTTTTAAAGTATTTTTTCATCAACTTTAACATTAAATTATTTTATTTGTGTTATATAATACTTAATAAAAATTATATCAATGAAAAATACATTTAAAACCCAATTCATTCATATACTTTGCATCAAATATTAAGAAAAAGTTAAGGTCAAAGTTAAAAAATAATGACTTCAAAAGTCAACAGTGAACACTAATTTAGAGACGGAGAGAGTATTATACTATTATACGTTAATTACTTACCATTAGAAATATATTTGAATATGTTCTAACAAACGTTGCATTTTCCTTTAAAAAAATGTTTATAACCTATATGGCCTACTATGTTAGCAATACCTCTTTATCAGTTTCCGTTTTATATTTTTTGTCAGTTTAATACTTTTGACTTGTTAAACTTTATATTTTTCGTTTCGCACTTTCCGTTTTACAGTTTTATAATATAAACAAAATTAAAAAAAAACTAAATGAGATATTAGCAACATTTTAGGGGTACAACTAACCTTTCTCTTTTTTTTTTCTTTTTTTTGATCATTGTACTCTCAGTTTACGAATGTGATTTGTGACCCTTCGGAGGTAAACCCGATACTACTCTCCGTTCTAAATTTTGTGTCTATATCTAAATTATACATTTATTGAGCATAACAGAATTTATGTTTTATATTAATTTAGTTACTTCAAATTTGAAAATGTGCATCTGTTTTAAGACTATAACTTAAGACGGAAGTACATTTTATTTATACTACCAACCATATTACAACTAACGTATATTGGGTAACAAGATGATTACTTTTACGGTATACTAGTCACTTTTGGTTTTAAATTCTTACTGCCAAGTTAAACTCGTTACATACCATTACCTTTCTAATGAACGGTTAAATACATAACTCATTTTATGTATAGAACTTGCAGAACTTTTCTATACCCTTGGATTATAGTTATAAAAATAGTTTTGAGATAGGTTTATAATGATATTAATCACAATACCTAGTGTAAATACATTAGTGTGTGTAAAAATGTGTTTATGGTTGTACTAAAATACATAGAACGAGTGTGCATATGTGTTGTGTTTTATGTAAACAAAAATACTAATTAGAACCCTCTATACATTACCTTTTTATACAATAGCGCAACAAACGATAACATTTTGAGGGTGCAAAAACGACGTCGTTCTGGAGGTGAGATGGGTCGGGTGTGAGTGGGTTGGGCCAAACTGTGTCGTTTTGGGCTCAAACGACGTCGTGTTGGGATGGCTTTCCCAGTTTCAAAATGATATTAAACTAAACGATGTCGTTTTTCATGTTAAAGGTTGCCATATATAAGCGATCGAAACAAGAGACTGTGATGTGTGTGGATTGTAACACAAAAGTTTTACAATCCCCTAGGCAGTGTATCTAATCGTTGCAGTGTAATATAGGCAAGACTCGGGGGTTGTTATCGTTCTCTAGGGGAATTGTTTGGGTAGGGTCGGATCGAATGTCACTAAGGTATAAGGGTTGAAAGAAGAATATTTTTGTATTTTTTTATATATTTTTAGAAAGCAAGTAAAATCTCGGGTTTTAAAGGGGGTTTGATTTAAACTAATTAACTACTAATCTAATTCTAATCTAATCTAACTATATGGAAACTCGTATAGGTAAACAAACGTGCTCACTTAATCATGCACTACTCCTTAGTTTGCCCTTCCTAGTCCTATTGCCCGTCACCCTTACGATGTAATGTGTAATATTTCCTAATTCACAAGCGAATTACACGAACCTACTTTCTACGCAATATTCCGTTAATACAGCGCACAAGTAAGGTAGTATGAAGACTATTACAATACTCCTAAGAGTATATTACACGCGTTCAAACATTTAAAAGGTGATCAGCCACATTTGGGCAAGGTAGTATGAAGACTATGCACACCACCAACAAGAAGCAATAGTAAAAGGAATCACAAACCAAGTTTCATGCAGTCATAAGCAAACATAAATAAATTTAGCCTAACATGTAATTGAAAGCCAAGAACGGTTAATCAAATAATATATAGACATATCGAAAGATTAAAGGGATAAAATAACTTCACTTTAATTAAACATGGAGTAATGGTGGATATAAAAGGGTTTAAGAACCCTAAAAACGTCTGCAATAATGCACCAAATCATTCCCTACGTATTACCCACGAATTCCACTCTATAACCCTAAAAACTAAGGCTGTATATATAGGAAATTAGTCGCAACGACGTCGCTTGTTAATTGCGACGCCGTCAACCCGTTGCTTGAACACTTTGAAGCCGTCACAAGGTTTTGTGACGCCGTCTCCACGCGTTGTATGCCCTTTTCATATCAAATTTCGTGTAGACTTGAGTTCTTGTCTGTTTCTTCCCAAATTGAGTTCAAGTCACGTGTATTTTTCTCCAAATGTCATCCAAGTGCTAAAAACACAAAAAGAAACGATTAAGCACGTATTTTAAGCATATTTGCATGATTTAGGAGGTTAAATGACCCCGACAAAGTGTATATAATGACACCTCATTAAATACCCCTACACTTTGAATTTGCTTGTCCTCAAGCAAATGAGCTTTTTTTACCTAATTAATAGCAATATCGGGGGCATTTAACTTACTCAATATAGATAATTCATGGCACAACCAATTAGACCTCGTAATTAAAAGCACGGAAATTATATACTAGCACCTCACATAAGTGTTGGGATTATCTCTTTCTCTCGGGTATATAATGAATTATAACAATATGGGAAACGGGAAAATAACACTCATTACCTGTCATAGCATATAAATTACTTTAAGCTTGATAAATGATCAAACATTCACCGCATTGGTGTAAGCACCTAGGAATTACTATCAAAGAGGTCTTTCAAAGGGTTGTGATGTATAAGTGTAAGGTAAAGAAAAACACGGTTGGGGGATATTTGAGGAATTTACTGGTGGGAAGTCAATCATTCACAAAAATACATGTATAAGGCGTTGCTAAACCAAGACTCGACCACACTAGGACAAAGATATGCAAACTATACTTCAAACTCTTTCTTTTTCTTTTCTTGATACTATTTTGACATGAACATAAACATAAGCAAAATGGCAGCCCGTACATTTTTTTCTTCTTTTCTTTCTATTTTTTTGATTATTTTCTTTTTTCTCTTTTTTTCACTTTTTTTCTATATATTTTTTTTCGTACACTTTTGTCCTGCCATTTGCTTGAACATAAATAAACATATACATGACTTGGGGTTTATAAGTGCACCCTTACACTTGAGTTTTTAATACTCAATACATAAACTAACTAATGACCTGAATTAGAAGGATCAATAAACATGGAGTACAATAAGCTCGTATGAGTGTAACCTTATCTTAGCAGTGAAGTTCAGCGAAGTATGACTGTAGCTCCAGCCAGTACAAATTCCATAATTTCATAATTACGTCGAAGCGTGTCCTGTCTTTCTATTTTGGTTGGGGCTCTATTATCATCACTACTTCTTCTATTTTATATCATCACCTAGGTTGTGCGATCTATAGTCTCGAATACTTGTACTTGTCATTTTCACGTACTAGCTTTATCGTCCACTGATACTCAGACGGTGATGCTTGAACATAAATAAACATATACATGACTTGGGGTTTATAAGTGCACCCTTACACTTGAGTTTTTAATACTCAATACATAAACTAACTAATGACCTGAATTAGAAGGATCAATAAACATGGAGTACAATAAGCTCGTATAGAGGTAATAATTTGACTTCTTCCCCATTTTTCTATAAATTAAAAACTACCATGAATCCCAATCGTCCCAAAATTGTATACACTAATAATGTCGACTTAGCAACCATGTACTCAAGCAAACAATTAACTAGGATTTACAAATGTGATAACAATAATGTACTAACAATGAGTACGTACAAGGAATGCTAAGGCGATTTGGGTGTAACATTTTGGTGGGGTGTAAACAATGCTCTTCATTAATAATCCGAAATCCACTGAAAATTTACGAGAACCGCAAAAATGATAGGCTCAGAGGGTTGTACTAGGGGTATCTTGCACTAAAAATGAGTGTGAAGCAAGGGTGTGAGGATAGTTATATGATCGGGGTGACCATCATAACTATACAAAATACAGGCTAAAAACATGGGTTTATCCTAATGCCTCTTATCATTTAGCAAATCCTAATCACACGAATGCGATCTCACTAGCGGTCTCGGGATGCATCATTAAAACAAGTTCTAGAATTTAATATACTACCGGTACACTCTCATATAATTCTAACTGATACCAATGCTCCAAAAAAAGCGACAAAACCACACATGCTCGATCAAATTCATGAACGAGACACATGCGATTGCTTGGTATGTGCTTAAATACACATACCTTTTTCTTAATAAAACGAGCTTAAATAACCAAAAACGGACTCAAAATGCCAAAAATGTGCTTGTTTTGTGTTATGTATTGTGCAGGTAACGGATATTCACAAAAAGACAAAAAACAAAGCCAAAACCGGACAAAACCGAGCACGGAATTGAAAAGAGCGTGGAAAACCAAAGCCGAAGGCATATGCATCTTAGTGGGCTAACCCAACCCAAGTTAATGGGCCGGATTAGCCCATTAACACATAAGACTTAAGCCTTATATCATTAAAAACCCAAATTAAACCAAATGCCCCAAAAACAAAACCAATTCCTCGTCCAAGCCTAAAACAACCAAAAGCCCAAATTACCTTAACCAATAACCTCGTTAAATCCCTTTACACCGTTAGTCCTTAAGGACTAACGCAGACAGTCCCTAACCAAATGCACTGTTAGTCCTTAAACTAAACAAACCCTTAACCCCGTTACCCTGCACCCCTTAATTTTGAATAAGCCCGAAAAAGGCGGGAAGGCTCGAATCAAGCCAACCCACCCCTTCCATGGTTCGAACACAATCCCTAACACCCCTAAGTGCCACATGGCAGTTTCTAGCCTTTTTATTGGACGAATTAACAGAGTCGAGGGATAAGGACGCATTCAAGATGGGGATTAATACTGATTGGCAAAGATTAAAGCTTTCGATAAGCTATTTTAGGAATGATTGAAGGCATAATTGGTTGTTTTGACCTCACCAATGGATATACTCCCACCCTCCCCGCATCACTCCCCCAAAAAAGGGAGACGAAATCACAGAGAAAGAGTCATCTAGTTTTAGGAGTAGTGTAGCTTATTGCTTATTTACAGCTTATTTTAATGTTTTCTTTCTTTTAAATATTGTCTTTTTACCTTTCAAGCATTGTAACTCAAGTTTATTCAATTAAAAATCAAGTTCTGGCTCTTTTTGTTATTACTGTTCTATGATCACTAAGCTTTTGGATGATAAGCTAAAAAGGTAAAGGCTTATTGGTGTTTATTGTCTTGTAGAATAAGCTCTCTAGAGAATGATTTGTCCTTGTTTGAGCAAAAAGATCAGTTAAGTTTTTCTATTTTCATTTTAAGCTTAATATTCTGATTTGCTTATTTTCTGCTCATTACTTCTCAATTGCTGCTTATTACTGCTTACTTAATGCTTATTGTTGATTCATGTTGCTTATTATTACTTAATCTAGCCTATGTATGATTTAGAAGTCATTAGTCTTTGTTTTGAACTTAAACTGTCATTAAATAGCTCTAAACTGCTTATGCTTATGCTTATTGATTTAGTGCTTATTTCTGAATTTTAATTGCTTATTTGTGCTTAAAAAGCCTAGTTCTTAACCTATTTTGAGGTTTCATAGCCTATTTAAATCTGTCATAGTTTAAAGAATGCTTTTTGAAATTTTAAAGGGGTGTTTGACATATCAGTATTATTGCTCATTCCTTAACTCGAACAAGCTAAAGGTTAAAATTATCTAAGCACCAAATATGGGTGCTTAATTCCTAAAGATCTAAAGGCGAACCTCATATTTTTAGGGTGAAATTTTTAAGTGGTAGGGTTTTTGTGCTAGTCATATAACTCCTATCCATGAGACGCTATTAATACTAAGTTTTCATCGGTATGTGCCAAAAAAATTAAATTTGGGTCAAAATTACCATTTACGCTACGTTTCAGTATATTACTCATCTTTTTAAGGACAAAGCAAATGCAATTGAAGGAATAGTTTCTAAGGCTTTATTTCCACCTTACACTTATTTTGAACATTGTCCCCAATGTTCTACAAGTACCCGAAAAACAAATAAAGGGAAAATAAGAAAAAGCAAAAGAAACTAGTACTCCCCTGGTTTTGCTCAATATTGGAGAAGAAACAAGATAAACCGGCTAAAACGTCATCCAAGAATCGTCCACGTGAAAATCCTAAGAACTTCTGGACTTCTCCTTATCAAATATAACCCGCAAATCAAAGACAATAAACAACTACACAACGCGTAAAGTTCTACGGGATAATAATATACAACCTTCGTTTATAAAGTTTAGACACTACGAAAGCAATAAAGATAGGATGAATGTACTAATGTAATCGTGATTTTCTGCAAGGATTAGGAAAGTTAAAAATTCTGGAAATTACACAAAATTACTTTTTCAAAAATTCAAGAAAATACGAAATTTACTGTAGCTGGAGTGGTGACGCCGTCAGGAATAATTCCTGACGCCGGCTCCATGAACTGTAATAAATTTTTCTTCGTTTCTTGGAAAAAATTCTGCACAAATATCCTATTAATTATTTCCTGTAAAAATTTACTGCATAAACCACAAAAACGATTATTATAATCATATGACTCAAAACAAACACACAAGACACACGACGCGAATTAATCTAAACTATTTATTTTATATATTTAAAAACGTTCTTAGAAACCAGATATTTTCCCCTACACTTAATTGATGCAAAATACATTTGATTGTAATTAAAACGAAGTTAAAGACAAAATAAAGCATGATCACATATAATTCAAACATGATAAAACAAACAATAAAGATAAAACACACGACACACCTAAAATGCAAGAAATAAAAGATTGGGTTGCCTGCCAATAAGCGCTTTTGTTTATTAAAGAGTCTTGTAGCTAGACTCGGAGTCACACTCCTAAGAATTATGAAAATGATCCAAGTCGATGATCTTGCTTGGATTATCTTTTGTGGATAATTTCCTAGTGGTGGGAATTGATTAAAAGGTCTTATTAATTTTTTCTCCATCAGGGTCAATCAATTCAATCCTAATGTGCCACGCTTCATCTCCTTCTTTTGGTGGCCTATTCCAATCTATTCTCTTTTCTATCAACTCTTTCGACTCCCACATATTTCCTTCAAGATATGTAGGTATAGCTTCTAAGAATTCTATCATTTTTTAAAATACTAAGACATCCTTAAAGGGGTTAAGTTCGGCATCTCTAGCAATTTCCCATTCCCTAGGCAAATGGTAATCCATGAAGTCTTTCTTAGCATAATAAGGGGGTCGGGCACCAATACCATCCGTACTAGGTCGTAGTTCATAAGATTATCTTTTTCCTAGGGTTGTCAAATAGGGTACCTCCTCATCACCTAGGTCGATTTCTTTCACTCCAAATATTGACCTAGTAACTCTTTCTCCTACCGCTATCTTAGCTTTCTTACAATCTATTATGGCACTAGCGGTTGCTAAAAATCCTCTTCCAACCAGTAAAGGGATCGCGGGGTCTTTTTCCATATCTATGACATATAAGTCCTCTAAAAGTTTTAACTTTCCTATGTGAACCTCTACATTCTTTACAATGCCTACGGGATAAGACTTAGTTCCATTCGCTAATCTAAAGACATGATCGGTCTCTTCTAATAATCTAATTTTAAGCTTTTTGAAGAGATAAATGGGATTAAATTCACACAAGACTCTAAATCGACTAAGGTATCAAAAGGCTTTAAATCTCCTAGTCTACAAGGCAAGGTGAATAATCTGGGATCCTTCATTTTCTTCGGCATTTCGCCTTTAATGGACGCGAACCCATTTTTTCCTAACTCTAAACTCTCTACATATTTATTGAGAATTGCACTGTATATTGGAGCATGAGCTAGAACTTCAAGAACCGGTAAGTTAAGATGCAAATCTTTAAATTCATCTTCTAAAGTTTGTTTAGGTTCTTTTGGTTTTGGTGTTTGATGTGTCGTTGTGTGTAGGTATTATTTGTTATCAAGTTTTACATTTATATTTTATCGACTTTACCTAAAAAACACTAACGGGCAGTGTACCCGATCAGTTGTAGCTTCGTTGGTAAGTAGGGTGTCGATCACTAAGAGCGAGAGTGTTAATTCCTAAGTCTACCAGTATTTTAGTTATCTATGTTAGTTCTAATCTAAGTTAATTCTAAGTTAAAACTATGCTAAACCTAATTCTAACGGATAAGGAGGGTTTTCAGTCTGAGAGACTGGTACGGGTTTTGGTGGTAACTTAAATCTAGATAACACACACAAGCAAATAATCAGAAGATAGAAGAGCGGTCAAGCCTATTTTAAGGAAACTGTATTAACCATGATTAATCCAATTAAAACGCAAGTTTATTTATTAGTGCAATTATTGACCTATCTCGAGGGGTATATTCATTCCTAGATTTAGGCGATAATTCTTCCTAAAACCTAGACACGCTAATTCTATCACAATTAAATGCATTTGCATAAAGCAATTTTTTTATTGATTATAATCTATCTTAGGAAAACAATAATGGTGATCTTATCGAATCCTAGCTCAACGAGACTTTACTAACTTACTGCTTAACGACATCTTATATACTAGTAGTCCACTGTCTAAGTCCTTACCAAGGGAATCAGAACGTCATTTGTTGATCCCAGGTCACCTGCTAGTCCAACTTGTTCACTAAACCAATGGCAAAGATAGATCATTATTTGTGATCCTATGATTCTAGATATATAAGACGCTATATGGAGATCTATCCTGATTAATCTAGTCTACTTGGTTGGCACAACTAGATCCGGTTGATTGAGAGGTCGCATACAAAAGCACGTAAACGAGTATAAATTGATAAACATAATCAACAATCAACAATAAATTAAGCAATCTAAATAAACAAATCAAACATCAAATCCTCATAAACATAGCTAATACCTAAAGGTATTAGCCAATAACCATTGTATCGAATACAAACATAATAAACGAATCAACCAAGGTAACCTAATCGAGTTAAACGAATGATACCAAAAAATGAACGATTATTATAGTATAGATGATTACAAGGTGTTTCCTATGGAATTAAGCACGTTACTTGACCTTCTTTGCTCTTCTTTCCTTCTGAAAATCAACTTTTGTGATTAGGGTTTCGAAAATATGTTCAAGCACACCCTAAACTCGTGTTTAGGGATTTGTATTTATAGTCTCTAGAAATTCGTCGATACGCTGTATTGGTTGAGGTCAATACGGCGTATTAGGGGTTTCTTGGAGTAGGGACCACGTTCAATATCTTCCAGAATCTTCAATACAGCGTATAGAGTCTTCTGGATACGACGTATTTCTCTTTAATTCTTCATGGTTTCTTATGAAATGCAGGCATAGATACACCTTATCTTCCTTGATGGATACGGCGTATAGGTAGTCAGAACAGTAATCTTTAGATTTCTTCGTTTAAGCTCCAAAATGCGTGCCTTTTAGCATATCTTCACCAATTACTCCATAATTACTGCAAATAACAACTTTAAGCAATTAAGTACCAATTCATGCAATAATTATATAAAATGGGTAAGAAACATGGGATAAATGATGCTATAAAAGTGAGGTTATTTGATGTCATCAAATATCCCCCCACTTGAATCCTACTTGTCCTCAAGTAGACTTTAGAAAATTTATGAAAATGTATCATAACCGCAGTTAAGGATTTTTCCTTTACGCAATTATTCATTCAATTACTAGTACACAACCAAACACCTCACGAAATAGGAAGATGAATTCACTCAATTCACTCAACTAATCTATGTGGTAACATGCAACTAATTTGCTTAGTTACTCGGTCGTAACGAGTATTCTATCATAAGCTTGGCAAGGATACACATCTCCACCACTAAAGTTAAGGAGTGACAAGTTTCTTTTACCAACTTGATTGATTTTTTTTATTGATAATTAAAGACAATGTTTTTATCTTTTTGGTTTTTTTTAAGTTTTTCTTTAAATGATAATTATACTAAAAAGAAAATGAAAATATTTTTGTACTTTTAGGGTTTTTTTTTTAAAACAAATAACTTCAAGAATGAAGGGTCTTCAAAAACTAGGTTTCAAACAGTACGGATAGTCGACTCACAGCTTCCCCGGCAGCGGCGCCAAAAATTGACAATCTTTAAACTAGACCTTTATATATATAATATATAATAAAATATATATAATAAGTATAATCTAAAAATAATCAATGAAACCGAGAAGTAGTATAGAATATTCCCGGGTCGTTTATCCCCAACGAGGCTGTGCTTGAAAATCGGTACAGTCGGAAAATTGGAGTTTGAATGAGATTAATGATTTGGGAGTTTAGAAAGCTAAATTAATCAATAATAAGCAAAAACGATTGAGAAAAACCTAAAAATTACAAAATTAAACTGAAAAACGAGAGCAGGAATCCCGAACAAGGGGTCAAAAACCTAAAATCTTAAAAATTAACCCTACAAAGAAATTTTTACTTCTAATCTACTCTAGGTGACTAAAAACGAAGTTTAAAAAAACTAGACTAAAAACGGAGTTAATTTGAGTTAAAAACGAGTCAAATCGAAAACCGGGCCCGAGACCCGTTCTTTAAAAATCAAAAGTTCGCAAAAATGACCCTACGAAAGATTTTATATTTTTCCTACGTGAGAAATGATAAAAGATAATTTTCTAAAAAAAGAAAAATATTTTTTTGATTTTTATTTAATTTTTAATTAATTAAAAACAGTTTAAACGAAAATAAATTATAAAAAATAGTAAACGTTTTAAGAAAAATCTCAAAAAAATACAGAAAATAGCTTGAAAGGTGTAGATTTTAATAAAAATAAAATCTGGAAAGGAGGGCTTAAAAATAAGCCGAAATAAGCTTAAAACAGCTTATGGGCTTATAGGCTAAAGTGGGCTTATATAATAAATCCCTTGAGTCCTTAACGAAAAAGACCCAAGGGCATGGCGGTAAGGCAGTGTGTGTTTGAGAGGGAGGTCGCAGGTTCGAGTCCTGGACCTCTTTTTTTTGGTACTTGCTACAGTAACTTTTAGAATTTTGTCTTTTTGCACACACAAATTAAGCACACTTGGACAACACTTTTCTCAACTAAAACTTTTTATGAAAAGGACTTAATAAGCTGTAAATGCTTATTACAAACAGACAGATTGCTTGTTATGGCAAAAGGGCTCACTTAGCTTTTTTTTAGCTTTTAGACAGATTGAGCAAATCAAATAGGGAAATAAGCAATGACAGACACAAAAGCACACATAATAAGCAAATAAGAATCAAAAGACAATAATTAAAAATCACACAATAAGCCAGAAAATCAAAAATAAGCTATGGCCTACACTAGCATGCAAAACAGTCAAATGGGACTTTTATGCTTAAAAATGAGCACTTTTAGAAAAGACTTAAGGTCTGAGGCTGCTAAGGCTTGAAAAAGAGCTTATATGCTTTCTAAAAATGCCAAAAATACCTAGGTTATACTAAGAAATAAGCAGGAAAAGGGGCTGCAAAACAAGGCTTTTGCACCAGGGGAGGACACTAGGCCAAACAGCCTATGGGGGCTTTTCAAGCTTAATTTTAAGCTGCCAAATGAAATCTAAATGCAGAGTGACTTATATAAGCTTAAAGACTAGTCTAAGGGCTTATGAAATCAGCAAAATAAAAGGGCTATGAAATTTATATAAGCAATGAAAAATGCTTGTGAAACCTGCTGTCTACACTCAGCAGCTACTGAATTAATCTTGAAAACCTTTGACAGATTATGAGCACACTAAGGGAAAGAAAAGGACACTTAAACTAATACTAGGACACTTCAAAGCAACACTAAGACAAGACTAAAAAGTAAGTTGAGCAAACAAAATCAAATAAGCCAAGTGCAAACTGATTTTTGCAACATAGTTTTGAAAGTCAATTAGGAAAACTTTAAATCAAACTTTTAAACATGAACTACTTTAAAATCTGATTAAAAAGGCTTTAAAACAGCTTGTCAAAAATGGCTAAGTGACCCAAAGGCTTCTAAACCAAATATGACCCACTTTGGGTCCTTGTGCCAAACACCCCCTTAAGTTATGAAAAACCAATTTTTGAACTAAAAAGACATAATAAAGCTTAGGAATTATTAAAACAGATTAAAGATAAGCATAAAAGAGAAAAATAAGCAACAACCTAGAAGAAATAAGCACTTATAAATAAGAAATACTAATTAGCAGTTTTAACTAATTTAGAGACAGTTTTAACTAAAACTTATTTTTAACTAACTAATATGATCTAATATGCAATTTTATGACATATTAAGCTGATATGATGACAAATAAGCAGAACTAAGCTATGATAAGTTATTAATAAGTTAAATAGAAAATAAGCTTAAAAGAAAGGAAAATGAAAAGTACCTTAGACCTTTGCTCAAAACAAGGTCCAAATGACCTAAATAAGCTCTATACCTACCCAGCTTAATAGATAAGCAATTCTATTTAACCCATAAGCTCATCCATTTTCAGCTTATCTTCCTTTAAGCTTACCTTTGACAGATTTGGTTTTGTATATATTTTTTTTAAGTTTTGAGTGAAGGAGCTTAGACTTATAAGCTATGAGAGAGCTTATAAGTTTAAGTTGTTAGCTTGTTTAGCTTTTTTTTTAAAGTTTATTTGAGATTTCTTAAAAACTTGTAAGATTAAAAAGGGGTCAACAACAATAATTTAAGAAAACAATAGCTTAAACAAAATCAAACTTTCATTAATACTTAAAAACGATTACATGAATAAAAAAACATTACAATATTTAAGCTAAAAGAAAAAAATGCCATTCCACTGGCTTTGGTCTTCTCTTCTTATATAGGCAGTCCAGGTCCTTTGTCTTTGTGTTTCTTGTGCTTGTTGTGTGAGAGTAAACAAAGCCCTAATCCTGGCCCTTCAATTTTTCTTGTTCCCCAAGATCCTTAATCTTGGCCTTTGATTGATTTCGTCCAATCAAAAGTTGTGGGATTTCCACAGTGTTCATTGAGGCCATGTGGGTGTGGGGTGAGGTAAGAGTGAAGGTTTTTGAACAATATACGAGGTGTGTGAGTGACAGGAAGGTAGGGGAGGTTTTGGCAGGAAAGAGGGGAAGGGGATAAACAGTGTTAGATGTTTTTTAAAAATGACCCAGGGGTGAAGTTTTAGTATTTGGCATAAATAGCCCCTCAACTCATATGTTGTATTTGCAAGACAAGTCCTTGGTGGGGAGTGAAGTTTTAGGGTTTTGGCAGGTTTGCCCCTTGAGGGTTATATGATTTCTTTCACCACACGTCCTTGTGGGGGCTAACATTAGTTAATAACTTTGAGGTTTGGCAGTTCAAGCCCCTCAAAGTTATATAAGGTTTTGCAAATGAGGTCCTTGTATGGTACAAGTTTCAACAGTTGGCAGGATTGGTCCCTCTACTTCTTTGTGGGCTTACAACTAAAATGAGTTGGGCTTTTTGCTTAGGATTTGGGCCCGTTTATGATGTAATG
>BQNB010069895.1:7418-33330 GCA_026074375.1 Tanacetum coccineum
ATTTCTTCGATTTCTTTCTCGAACGCTCAGTACCTTCATCATTGGATGGTGGCTTAGGAACAGTCCCAATGCGAACCATCTCCATATAAAACCTCTTGTTCCACCCATAAGATGCATGTAATCTCCTCTCCACCATATCACGCTCCATACGAGCCAACTCCAACTTCATCTCAGCCTCAACCAACTTCTTCGTCGAAGTAGCATTCTCCCCGCTCTCTAACACCTTCAACCTTTCTAAAACATCACCAAAACATGCTCAACATTTCCCAAATCCTGATCAAGAATCTCTCTCTCTTTTTCTCTGATCTTATTCTTTGATTTTAGAAGAGCAATCTCAGTTTGGCATTTGCCCAACTCAGCTTCCGTGACTCTAGATCGTGTACGAGACGCCTATAAATCATGTCTCAATGCCCAAGGTGTCAATCCACCGACATAAGATGAGTCATGAGCAGAAGATGGCTCTCCTACCTCAAGTACACCCCTTAGAAAGTCGCGAACAGCATAAGGCCTTTGGGTAATAGTCCCAAAAGTGTCCTCAGGTGCAACATCGGCCTCGTCGTCCTCTAACTCAGAATCGGATGATACAGAATCAGATGACTCCGCATTAGGCGGCTCAGAATCAGAAGACTCATCTCTAGGTGGCGGGGTTTGGTCACCCTCCACCTCATAAGGAAAGATCAACTCCGCATCGTCATCGACCTCAATCTTAACATCCTCATCCTCGATATCCTCATCATTAACATTCTCATTCATATCATCATCCTCCTCTAACCAACCATTCATATTACCGGGCTGTGGGTTAGGATGCTGGGCAAACTAATCCCCATGCCCATTATTTGGTTCCGGTTCTTCTTTCGGGTCTTCTTCCGAATCTTCTTCGGGGTTTTCTTCATCATCACCATCATAATCAACTAAATCAACGTTGTCGGGAATGTCAACCATTTCGTTGGGATCATGGATATCCACAACTTGGTTCGGCTCGGGAACAACTTGGTTCATTTCGGGAATAGCTTCGGTGTTAACGTTAAGATGATTAGGGTTCTTCATGACAATCCGCGTCGTATAAATATCTCGTATTAGTATTAAAATAATCACATAATCAACATTTATATTCAAAATAAATGAAAATCTCATATTACAACATATATATATTTTTCCATATATATATCAATAAATAAATCCTTCTCATTCTTGTCCCGTCGGTAATTCGGAGATTTCTATTGCACCGTTATAGTCAAAAGATTTCAAAAATTCGTTCGTTCATTTTTTTTTTGAAAATCTTTTGTTCTCTATAACTTAAGCTCTTGATACCAATCTGTAACACCCTCAATTCAGCTCGGTCAGCGGAAGGGTCCAATGGTGTTACGTCGTAGCACAATAACTCAAATCATAGAAAACGACTAAAAAAAGAGGCGTTTTGAGAAAATTTCATTCATTTGAATAAAATAAAGTTTACATCACGGTCCCAATAAGTTTAACAACATCATATAACGTTTTACAAAACATTTTCAAATGAATAATTATTTAGTGGGCCTTCATATCTCCATCACTGAATTACCTTCAAGAACCTGAGATAAAACATGCTAAAAGTCAACAATAATGTTGAGTGAATCCATAGTGTTTATATATATAAACAATAAAAATAATTTCCGAACACAAGTATCATTTTTCAATATTCATTGGGATATAACGATGTGGCCATACAAAGTTATATCGGGGGATTATTATAAGCCTCATGACATCGAACCTTACCATATATTCAATTAAATGCCCACTATACGCCCTCGCTATGAGTGTATCTTATTCTCTATACAATGCATCCGTGGTGTTATGTTCCCAACACAAGACGATAGCTAGTCGTCACGGATCGGAGGTGGTAATCTCCAAATAGTACTATTTTATGTATAAGCGTATGCCTTTTTCCCGGCAATTAACAATTCATGATTTCCGCGGGTCTTTTATCTAGCGAGTTAAGCTAACTTATAATAATCAAGGCTATTAGCATAACATTTTGCGGGTCCCTTGTGTTCTATTTTAAAAACAAGCATGTTATCTCCCTCGCGGGTTTCTAAAACAATTAAAGTGTAAAAATGCGAGGCTATGAACTCACTTGATAGTATCGGAAGAAAGTAATGGCGATAGTCGAACTTGGACGTCGGCACGTAATCACCCGGAACCTACCTTGAAGTGACAATACAATAAATGTATGGCTCATAGTTTTCATTGGTAAAAATTATAATAACTCCAAAATAGACGAGTATGTATAGTATATTGATGATGATGAAGTAAAATTGGGGTAAGTTAAATCACACTTAAGTTTTCTAGTAAATTTAAATGTATAACAATCTTACTAGTTTTATTAATTTTAAATTCATTAGTTTTAACCCAATTGGTCCAAAAAGCCCAATGTCCCAATTAAAAGCCCATTAAGTAATTTGGCCCATTTTAATAGTCCATGACCAGGCCTTAGTCCAAACATTAGGCCCAAGTGGGTTGGGCCCAATGCTAAGCCCAATAGGTCTTATAAATATAATTAGTGTATTTGGGCCTAGTGGCCCATTTAAGTCTTATGGCTTATTAAGTTTATGTGTATATCTTATATAAATTTTTCGGGTTTTCGATGTCGGGTTAAGTTTATTATCAGTAGGTTCATCATACAAAAATTCCTAAAAGTGGGTCCTACCACCTCGGGTTTTAGTCGCAAAAACGCTTTACAAATTTTAGTATTGATATAGACGTAAAAAAAAATTATATATTTATGCTTACAAAAATAGTTGTATCTTTCAAACCATAAATGATATACTTATAAAATTTATATTCCTAGTTTCATTTTTAGATGTACATTATAAATTATAAGTCATTTTTGATACTTATTTTTTTAAGTAATATATAATTAAGGTCACTTCATTAATACAAAGGTCAAGTGGCATTTTTGGCTTCTGAAAATTCACTTCACAATTTTGATAAATTTTCAAACCATAATGAATTGGTAGATCATCCAATTGTACCAAGATCCTACATGATTTTATCTAGGTCTCATAGTTATAGGTTTTTAACCAACTCAGTACGAAATCATGACTTTTTATACGTTCTGTCCAGCAAGGTCAGATTTGATTACTTTTGGTAAAATGATCATAACTTGGTCAATTTTCACTTTCCATTGAGTATCCAATTAGCCACATTATCATCATTCAATCTCTACAACGCTCGGTAAATCAAATCAAGTTTCTAATCTTACGTAAAATCCAAAACTTACTGTTTTACAAAAGCACTAAATTTCTAATGAATTTCTAGCAAGTTTTTAGTGTTTGATTTAGTCATTTTCACCCGGAACAACACATGCATGCAACTTTTTAATTTATTGATCATCAAATACAATACATTTCATATACATTTGGAATGAACAAATACAAGAATAGAAAGGTAATAAAATTTATAGACTTTTACCACAAGAAAAATAGTGAGGATGATCAAATGATCAAGGAAAAAATGGATGAAACTTCAACTCAAACTAGGTCTTCAACCTATAATTTTTTATCACCATATAAATTTTACCCTAATATGTTGATGAAAACTTGAATTATTTCAGCCCCAAAAAATGTATAAAAATCTTTTCTTCAAAAACCCTCATAAAACACTTCAAAACACCTTCCATTTTATAAGGGTATTCATTTTAGCATTGTGGTTATTATATGATTAGTAAAATATTTTGATGAAAAATGTGTTAGATGTGGTGGAGGTGGACGGCAAGGGAGAGAGGACAAGAGAGTGTGTGTATAATCTTGATGAACTATGAGAAAAATGGGAGCACTAGTTGGTTTTTGTAAAAATCTCACATGCAAATGACTAGGACACTTGTCCTAGTCCTTGCTCCTCTTTGTGCCACGCCTCAATTGAGGTGGTGGTAGTAAATTTTGAGTTTAAATTTTTATAAACTTTGATGTTTAGTGTATAATTTTTAAGATAGGTAGGTAGTTTTGAGGCTAACGGGTACAAACGTAAAAATAGAAACGAGAGTTAAGGCGAAACCACGAAGTAAAAACGACAATAAAAAATAGTTCAACGAAAATCGTGATATCTTTTTTGAAATTTTTTAATTTACTATAGATACTAATGAACAAGAATTATAAACATTGTTCTTAATAATTTTACGTAAGGTACGAAAAGAAAATGCACGCAATACGAAAAATAAAAACGAATGAAATAAAAATATTTCTACGGCATTTTGAAAATATAAACGTCGATGCTTAACGTAGGATTCGCCGATTCTTTGTAAACGTCGCGTAAATTACAATTGTAAGCCCTAATTTCTTCCTGTTTAGTCGTGAGTTCATATTTCAACATAAAAATGAAAATTATAATTAATACTCGAGAATAAAATAACGACCTGAAATTGACGGATTGTCACAGCCTTCCTTCCTAAAAAGGGGATCTTCGTCCTCGAAGATCGATTCATTTTCTTGCCCTTTTCTTGTTAAAGTCAAAAAGATGTGGTTACTTTCTTGCCACATTGTCTTCTCTTTCCCAAGTTATTTCGGTCCACGCTTTGAGTTCCATCGAACTTTAACTATCGGGATTCGACTTTGCTTGAGTTGTTTCTCCTCTTTATCCACAATTTCAATTGGTTCTTCAATGAAATGTAATTTCTCGTCGATCCTTATTTCATCCAAAGGAATAACTAGATCTTCGTCCGATAGACATTTCTTCAAGTTAGAAACATGGAATGTATTGTGTATTCCTTGAAGGCTCTCGGGGTAATTCCAGTTTATATGCCACCGGACCTACTCTTGATAAAATCTTGAATGGTCCAATATAACGGGGACTTAATTTCCCATGTTTTCCAAATCGAACAACACCTTTCCACGGTGATACTTTCAGCATAACTTTGTCACCCACTTCGAACTCCAAAGGTTTACGTCTCACATCCGCATAACTTTTCTGTCTACTACGAGCAGCTAATAATCGGTTCTTGATTTGCACAATCATCTCTGTCGTTTCGCGAATCATTTCTGGTCCCATGAGTTGGGCATCTCCAACTTCACTCCAACATACAGGCGATCTACATATCCTTCCATATAGAGCTTCGAAAGGTACAGCTTTAATACTAGCGTGATAATTATTATTGTATGAGAATTCACCAAAGGTAAAATGCTTGTCCCACACTACCAAAGTCCATCATGCAAGCACGCTAATATGTCCTTCCAATGTCTGTATCGTCCTTTCACTCTAAATCCATTAGTTCAGGATGGTAACAGTGCCATATTCTAAAATGTCCCAAAGATTTTTGAAGAGATCTCCAAAACCTTGACGCGAAACGAGGGTCTCTGTCTGAAATAATTGACACAGGTACCCCGTGCCTACACACAATCTCCTTCAAATACAATCGAGTGAGCTTCTCTGTTTTATACTTCTCATTCGATCAGAATAAAGTGAGCAGATTTAGTTTAATCGGTCAATATGACCCAATTGAATCATATCCAGATGGTGTTCTTGGAAGCTTTGTAATGAAATCCATTGTAATTCTCTCCCATTTCCAAACAGGAATTTGGCTGCTGAAGTAATCCTGGCGGCTTTTGGTGTTCAGCCTTGACTTTAGCACATGTCAAGCACTTACTGACATAAGTCGCCAATCAGCTTTCATATTTCGGACCACCAGATACCTTCTCAAATCATGGTACATTTTATCCGATCCATGATGAATGGAAAATTTTGGATTTAGGAGATTCCAAAAATTTGATTAGGCTCTCATCCCTCCAAATAACGTAACCATACTCGTCCCTTCAGAGAGCATTTCGAGACATCGGTTCTAACTTCAAATGCTCACCTTCTCTACAACTCCTTAGGCACCATAGTTATTTCCATCTCACCAACATCACGTCACACTGTGCCTTACTATCCACTTAAATTGACAACACACACACACACACACACACCACGAAAGTCGCACACTGAACTCACACACACACACACACACACCTTCTCGCTTCAACACGTCGCGTGCGCTCGAGCGCCAACAGTGCGTCGCGAGATGACGAGTGGGAGTCGAGCGACACGAATAACTCCCCTCTCTTAATCACTTCACACACGTAAGAGCGCGCATCTCTACGCGCTGCCTCACACTCGAGGATACACACACACACACACACACACACAGCGACACACACACAGGATCGCGTTCTATACCGTACATTTAGTGGTCCGTACAAATAATGTCTCCATAATCGAAAGCAAAGAACCACGCTCAAACCATGGCGCAGGAGGTAGCAGGTGGACACACACTAATTTTAACCTCCACCCAAGAACCTCTATGCCAAGTTAAACAACCACAAAACACACCTCACAACCCTCTCTCACCACCCACACCCAAACAAGCCTTATCCTAATCTGATAACGATAATAGACACACTTCTACCCACAAACAGTCCACGACCACACTAACACCTCACCTCAACACGCGACCCTCAGCACTTCTCCCCACACTCTTCTCCTTCAACCACTGACCACTGGTGACACACACACAGGAAAAGTGCAGAAGCGCCCGCCTGCCGAACTCTCTAAATTAGAGTGAGAAAGGTGGTCTCTCTATCTCTATCTCGATCAGGTCAGGATGAGCGAACCAACCTCAAAAAGTAGGCATTGGTCGCTCTCGGACGATCAGGACGCGAGGGACATCGGGTTGACCACGCGCTGCCACACACAATTTGTTCTCTCTATATCAAGCGACACACACACACAGGACGAGTGAGAGTCATGCTCTATCTATCTCTAACTCTCATCTGCAACGCCCACAGCGCTCGCACGCAATACATCTATCCTACTCGCTCACTCAGGGACGCACTAGACGCGAGTCGCAAAAAAGTATGTGAAGCGACCAAAGTCCCGGCTGCCAAACATGCAAGCGCCGCGAAGAAGTATCTTGAACTCCGAAGCCTGTCTGTCGGCCGCGAAACAGAGAAGCGCTGAGACACAGCACAAAGAATCGCTGACATCCGAGCGCTAGCTACTGAGAACACATTCTACAATCACAACCTACGCGCATCTCAAAACACAAACCACATAAACCGAATACTTAGAACACCTTAATGCGTGTGCTATATAAAACAAAATAAAATAGATACGTCTCGTGAACAATTAACGATCATGAATTCATACACACACTGATA
This sequence comes from Tanacetum coccineum, assembly GCA_026074375.1. NCBI lineage: Eukaryota > Viridiplantae > Streptophyta > Magnoliopsida > Asterales > Asteraceae > Tanacetum > Tanacetum coccineum. The sequence goes on from BQNB010069895.1 coordinate 14,582, forward strand.
CTCTCTCTGGTGCGATCGTATTCAGGAAGGTACATGAGAGGGAGAGGTGTCAGGTGATTTGGATTTGTGAGATTTGGGGGTAGCTGACGATCGAGGCTCACACAATGTCATATTAATATCTCTAAATCTGAATATCGATTTGGTGATAAAGAGACGCGTTAAAATTATATCTTTATCTGATACACACAGTGTCACACACTTTTGTAGAGTGTGATAGAGAGGTGTAGACACATGATTGAATGTTTGTAGATTGATGTGAGGTATTTTTTGTAAGGTTTCACACTACTCTTGCAATATAGATGAGCGTAGGATCTATTTGAGAGGGACATATGGGGGAGAGAGGGGCTACAAACACAACGAATCTACATATTTACCAGACAATAGTATGCACAGTTACACAGTATTGTGCGCTATGTCAAAGTGAGAGTGATTGAGGAGCAAATCTAAGCTTCTCTAAAAACTATATCAACTGAGACTCTCAATGAAACAACGATTGATAGACGACTTACAAATAAATCATGTTTAGACACTTTATGAGTTATAGTCAAAAGAATAGACTGTATACATTCTCTCTTTATTAACACACAGTCATTATCTTCTCAATCACATGGGATACTTTCTGCAGTAATTAAGACACACGCAGCTAACGAGTCCTCAAAGCGTTAGGGGGTGGGTGGGGTAGGGTTGATGGATATGGATTAATGAATGAGGGAGGGGTGATATTATTGATAAAAAAATCCAAAATTGGGGTTTTTTGGTGAAAAATGGGGTAGTGAGATGTAGTTGTTTTAAAGGAATTATTAGAGGATAGGAGGTAATTTCTGGTTATGGCACAGTCTGAGCGAAGAGCAGAGAGACAATCTCTCTCTATGTGATGTAGAAAGACGCATTCTAATATACAGTGAGTAGATATTCAGCTGCGGAACATAACTAGCTCTATGTTGATGTGATGTATCTCTATTTAGGGAACAGTCTTGAGGGGAGAGCTATGGACTTGATCATCTGTATATATAGTCCCTTTTACACACACACACACACTAGTAATCTAATAACATATATGAGTACGAGTGATGGGTATAGAGTAGGGTGGAGTGTGTGTGTGAGTGTGTATTATGTGTGAGTGAGAGAGAGAGAGATGAGAGTTAAGACAGATGGTGTGAGAGATATATCTGATAGGTATATCTTTAACACATAAATTCAATTTATTGAGCGAGATTGCTTGTTGGGAGTGGGAGCACTGTGAAGGTGTGAGTATATTATCTCTAGGTATAGACAAGCGTGATCAGAGTGAAGCATTAAGTACGATAAGCATCTCTACTGTTTGTGGTCTCGAATTATGAATGTTATATCTATACATTTTAATTGAATGAAGTACACATCACTGTGTGAACACACAGGAAATGGAGTGTGTTGTGATAGAGAAGTACACCACATGGCACTGGGGTTTGATTTAGGCTTATGTTTAAATAACAAAAAATATAATAAAAATAAAATAAAAAATTATGTATGTGATCGATAGTGAGTAGTGTAGAGTAGGTGGAGAGGGAGCACATACAATATTAGCTAGGGTAGTGTGAAACATGATCTCTCTCTATATAGCACACACACACACAGTATATGGATGAGTGGTGAGAGAGGTGTGACACTTAAAAAAATTAGCTGATGTAGTGTTATATTTGTTTGAGAGGTTTTCACACAAGGTATGAGTGGTTGAGACAGAGATCGATGATACACTATGTTGACAGAAGATAGAGAGTCACACACTATGTGACAGGGGAGGGTTGGGGATATGATCATACTATGTAGAGAGAGAGAGGGAGGTGAGTGTATGGAGCGAGTGAATGTGAGTTCTATGAGAGTGGCGCATCGAGGAATCTTTCCACACAATGATGCGAAGCATACAATAGCGAGCACTCTCAGAGTGTGTGCGACTACTCAAACACAGATACAAAACATGCTGACCGAAAACGATATCATTTAGAATCCTAATTAACGGATTAGTTGATCATCTATGGTTATATCTCTCAGGGGAGGGGGGGAGATGCGGTAGAGAGAGAGAGAAATGTATCAGTACATATATCTAAGTAGAAGTAGAAATGTTGATATGGATGGGGAAGAGGTAACACACACACTCAATATGCATAAAATACTTTAAGACATACACAACCATAACAAAAGGTATCTAATATTCAGTGTCATTACTGAGCTGACAGGGACGTCAGCGGCTTGCTGAGATTTATGAGGTGATACAGGAAGTGATGGTGGGTAGTACACACAGTATGTCTCTACACAAAGTTATATAATCAGACAATCTATCATGGTGACACACACACGGACACACTAATAGTAATAAAATGCTCGTCAAAACCGATGAACAGGATCTTAAACGGAATCTGGTGATAAGCACATGGTTTGTCACAATATTACTGTAGACCGGGGTGTGTAGGGGTTGGAAATCACTACTAGAATGTTAGTGTGTACACAACACACACACACGTCTTCAATGTGAAATCAAATCTCTTAGATAGCAGTCTATGAGTACTGTGGGAACTCTCTATCACTACACAGGTCTAGGGGAGGAGCACACATTGAAAAATAGTTCTGAGACCGTACGATGGCGTCAATACGGAGTATCAGGGAGGTGAGAGAGAACACGAGCAGAGAGAATATTAGTGGGTCTTAATAATAGGATCATTTGACATAGCGGCGGTGCAAACCAGAGAGAGAGGAATATTAAAACATACACGCTCTCAAACAAAAAAGTAACAAACATGAACTGATGAAGACTATTGGCGCTGACGAGATCACTTGTAGACGATCTCTTACAAAACAAGTGAGTGGATGAGTGACAATGAGTTGGGCATGTCTTACTCGAAGTTGAGGAGGTAGAGAGGAGAGAGTGAGAGTGATCATAGAATGACTCACTGGGAGGTAGGGAGAAATGGGTGTCATAGGGGATTGTGGATTGTAAATGTTAGGGAGGATGGAATAATGATCTACACACATAACAATACAACAGCGATGCGTGTATAAAGAATAGGTCTAACATAGTTTGAATACGAGTTAAGCGCTGTGTGCGCAGAGTATTGGATCGACACATCTATGAGAGCTAGCATATGCTACTGTGATATCACTCTCTCTCTCTCTATAGTATGTTGAAATAGATAAGGATGGGAAGGGGTTTTGGGGGGGGGGGTATAGTGATGGTTTTTTTGGGGAATGGGTTGTATAATAGTTAGGGGGAAGATAGGAGGATAATAATTGGAATGATAATTAGAGGGTAAATAAGAGAAATATATAAAGAAGAATAATAAGAGAATATAATAGGAGATGATAATAGGAGAGATAATAAGGAGAATGATAATAAGAGAAGGAGGAGAGCGGGAGAGGGGGAGAATGTAATATTTTTTTATAGAAATATAATAAGATAATATAATATAGAATAGTGGATGTGGGGTAATGTTTGGATGGATGGGTGGGGGGTTAGGGTGAAGTTGTTGAGAGAATGTAGTGAAGGTGTATGTGGGGGAGATGTAAGGTTTATTATATTTGATTTGATGTAGGTGGGTGTGTTTATTGTGGGGTGGTATGATTATGTATATTTTGTGTTGTTTATTGTTTTGTTTGGAATATTATATTATGTGTTGGTGTTAATTTTTTTTTGTGTGGATTTGATGGTTGAAAATTGTTGGGTATTGGGATGGTATTTATGGTATGTATAATGAGATTGATTGTATTAAGGCAGCTGAGTATGTCCAACATGCTTGACCACACTAAGAATAACATATCTCAGGTATTATCTACTAATGTGGTGAGTTGAAGATATGATTCACAGCATGTACACACACACTTCAATCGAGTAACACTCAATTTACACATTTTAGTAGAGTGCGTGAGCGAGAGAGATAGCAGAGGGTCATCAAAATATGCATAGAAGAATCACACACACACACACATACTCGATTGAACGCAAGTGAAGCTATAGTGTAAATGACAGAAGACTTAACGATCCACATACAGATCCAGAGCAGGAACCAAGACAACTGACACAGTATACACAACTGGGAGCGTCGACCTGAAGATGACACTGATAGGAGGTGGTGATAATGACAACACACACACACACAGCTAATGAGAAAACACACTTTTTTAAACTCATGGACACAACTATAAGAGAGAGAGTGAGAGAGAGAGTGAGAGAGAGAAGTCGACAGTGACACACACACACAATGTCGTGGAGAGTGCGATAGTATATCTATCTAGTACACAATTTAAACGGCATATAAAGGCACACAAAAGCACATTAGGAGGAAAAACATGGACACCAAATATACGAGACATATTTTGATTGTGTACATACACGTCTAAGAGAACACATTAATAGAATTTGAGAGAGGGGGTAAGGGGTATGGGAAAGAGGGGGGGGGTTTAACTGGATATAGGTGCGAGAGAGGATATGACTAATCACAACACATTCAAAATTAAGCTCTATTTAAAAGTAATAAGGAGAATCAAAGATAACTCTAAATTGGGGAGGAGGGAAGGAGATAAGTGAGGTTGAGGAGTGGATTTGTATGGAGAATTGTAGGGGGGTAGTAAGATAAGATTGTTGGAGTAGAGTGTAGGGGTGAAGAAGTTGAGATCAACACCACAGACACACTCCATTACAACAAAAAAATTGTGACAACACACCCAGTCCACCAAAAATGATCAATCCCAAACAAATTTCTTTGAATCGTTACAGTAGGCGAGATTGTGGTGCATAAGACACAGAGATTGTTAGACACAGACACACAAATCGAGGTAAATGTCTATTTTTTATGTAGAATATTAACAACGTAAGAGGTTTGATGGTGTGTTGATTATAGAGGACAATGTTCCGTCGGATAGGGTTGATCTCTGGGAGCAGTTGTGGTGAGATGTATTTGTAAAATAAATAAAAAAAAATTAAAAATTTAAGCACACCACAACGAGAGGATAAACCTGTATCGTTTGGAATGTGAAGAAAGAGGAAGAGGTAGATTTTATTTGTAGATTTTATGTATGGTATGTTTTTTGATTGTAGAGGATGTGGGTGAGATGATTGTGTGGATAGGTTGATGTTGGAGAGGGTGGTGGGGGGGGGGGATAATGAATAAGATGTTGGTTTGTTATTAGTGGAAGATTATGATTAAGTTTGAGAGTAAGAGAGAGGAGTTTGAAGATATTTTTATGGAGATGGTTGTGATATGAAGAAATGTTAATTAATTTTATTGTGTTAAGGGAGGGGGGGTGGTGGGGGGGATTTAGTTAAAATGTAAATGGTGGGGGGGAAGTGAGTAGGAGGGGGGGGTGGGGGGGTGGGGGGCGGGGGGGGAGGAAGATGGGTAGGAGGATGGTAGTAGGAAAATGAAAGTGTTGTTGAGTAGTTAGAAGATGATTGGGGGTTGGGATTAATGGGGAGGGGGGTGATGGGATTAAGATTAGGGGGAGGTAGAGTGTTTTTAGGGGGTGTTAGGAGTTGTGATGATGGAGGATAGTGTGGGGTGTAGGTGGGGAGAATGGTATTTAGGAGGAGGTGTTTGTGAGATGTTGGTTTGTTTTTTTTTATGTAGGTTATTGGATTTTTGGGTATTATAGAGAGATAATTATTATTAGGTGGTGGTGGTTTTGTGTGTGTTGGGTTTTTTGGTGGTTTTGTGGTGGTGTTTTGGTGGTTTTAGTTGTAGAGTGTGTATTGTAGTTAGATTGTGTGGGATGGGTGTTAAATTTATAAAAGTTATGAAGTTGTATGATTGGAAAGTTGGTTTAAATGGTTGATAAGTGAAGTTAATAGGGGTGTGGAAATGGTTCCCAACGAAAGGTTACATCCCTATGATGAGGATTAGTAGATTATAATAGGGAGGGAAGAAGAACCTGAGAAGAACCTGAGGAAGAACCCGAAAAGAAACCGGACCAAATAATGGGTCATGGGATCAGTTTGCCAACATCCCTAACCCACAGCCCCGGTAATATGAAATGGTTGGTTATGGAGGATGATGATATTAATGAGAATGTTAATGATGAGAGATAATCGAAGAGATATGTCGAGATTAAGGTTGATGATGCTGCAAGTTGAATCTTTTCCTTATGAGGTGGATGGTGACCAAACCCCACCCCTACCTACCGAGCCTTCTGATTCCGAGCCACCTATTGCTGAGCTACCTAATGCAGAGTCATCTGATTCTGTATCGTCTGATTCTGAGTCATCTGATTTTGAGTCAGAGGACGAGGAGGCTGATATTACACCTGGGCCTACTATTAGGACTGCTACCCAAAGGCCGTTTGCTATCCATGATTTCCCGAGGGGTATATATAAGGTGGGAGAGTCATCTGCTGCACGTGACTCATCATATGTTAGTGGATTGGAACCTTAGGCATTGAGGCGTGACTTGGAGGCTACCCGTACTCGAGCTAGACTTATTGAGGCTGAGGTAGGTACAAAAACCGTATTGAGACTATGCTCATTTGGACTCGCAGATTAAGATAGGTAGAAGAAGGAAAGAAAAGACACTTGATCATACTTAGTAATGTTTGAAGTACTTTGAGTAATAGTGGTTGAGAGGTAAAGATTCTTGAGAGTGGGGAAAATGCAACTTTGAAGAAGAAGTTGGAGGATAAGGAGATGCAGTTGTGATTACTCCGCATATGGATTGTAGCAGTGCGAGAGAGGAGGTTGCATGAGTCCATTGGTTTGGAACAGGAGGTTTTATTGGGAGAATGGTTCCTTAATGGGAGCGGTTTCCTAATCCCCCTTGATGAGGGAGAATGAGGATGTCCCCGAGGAATGAATCAAAGAAGTCGGACCCAGGGATGAATGGACCTTTTGATCCACGGGACCACCTAGTGACTCTTAGTATATTAGTTTATACATGTTGTAGTATCTTTTGTAAATCACTATAACTAAACAGCGAGTCAGTTCGTAGGACAGTCTTTTGATTTGTATAGCATTAGAGGTGACATATAATGTATGACAATGCAACTTGTAACTTATTGGTGATTAATGAAATGACTATCTTTTGGTTCTAATTCTATGTATGTGTTTGTTTACCGTTTCCTTTTATTGTTCTTCTAAAATTGTTTCTTCTTTTGATTAATACAATCATTGAATAAAATACTCAATAGATTTGATTTGTGTTTAAACAGGATCATGCCGCCAAAACCTATGTCTAAGGCTCGTATGCGCGAGATTATTAGAGATCAAGTTACCACATCCATGAATGAATTATGGTAAATATGAATCGTGGAGCTCGTGGTGCTGGAGCCGGTGGTGCTGGAGCTGGTGGTACTGGAAGCTAGGTGGTGCGGAGCGCGTTGTGCTTGGAGCCGGTGGTGCCAGAGCCAGTGGTGCTGGAGCCGGTGGTGCTGGAGCCGGTGGTGCCGGAGCCGGTGGTGCTGGAGCCGGTGGCGCTAAAGCCGATGGTGCTGGAATTGGTGGTGCCAGACCAGTAGAGGCCAAAGTTAGTGGGTGTACTTACATGACATTCATGAAGTGTAACCCACACACTTTTAAAGGCACTGAAGTTGCCGTGGGATTATGTCAGTGTTTGAGAAATTGGAATCTGTGTTTTCGAATAATGTTAAGTAGTGAAACAGGATAAGGTGAAATTTTGCAACCGCCCACTCGTCCAAGGTCGTGCGTTGACTAGGTGGAATGGAAAATAACTATCTTCCATGGGTATTGAATTTTTGCAAATTGGTACTCCATGGGCTAAGAAAGAAAGTGATGACCGAGGAGTTTTTTCCTCGAAGTGTGTTGCAAAGATACTGGAGCAAGAATTGTATAACTGAAATTAAAAGGGAACTGATATTGATGGGTATACAAACCCGATTCCAATGAACTAGGGCCCTGTTGTTGTCCTATAATGGTGGAGCCTGAATCAGTGAAGGTGAGCAATCCATTCGTGATTATCGAAGAAACATACATGGTGATTTGACCCTCTCGTCGCAACCAACGTACTTATTGATCATCGCAGTCCGTAAGGCTTATCAGCTTATGGGTAGAAATAATCCACGATAAAAAAGATAAGGATCATTAAGGTGAAAAAGAGAAAGTGTGAAGGAGGATTCGTGGTGGACGTAGGTGACACCGACCGAACTACAACCGTCCGACAAAACCAAAGAAGGGCTAAAGCGAAGCGCATGACTAATGCTGTACCAAATGACAATGATGTTTGTCCGAAATGCAAGAACAATAAGCATAATGGGGATTGTTGGAAGTGCAGTAAGTGTGGTAAGTTAGGGCACAAGACTGCTGCTTATAGGTGCCTTACGATCGACAAGAAAATATGTGCTTTGTTTTCAATGCAACGAAATGGGTCACTTAAAGAGAAGATTTCCCTACATGACAAAGAATGGTCCAAGTTTGAAATAATCGTGGATCCTGTTACAAATTAGGAGCTATGGATGCTCAACAAGATCCGAAAGTCGTTACTGGTACGTTCTTACTTAACAACCGATATGCTACTGCTTTATTTGATTCGGGTGCCGATAAAAGTTTTGTATCTACAAATTTTAGTACCCTTATTAATATTAAACCGGTTGAGTTAGATACTAGCAACTGAGAGTCGAATGTGTGGCCGATGGAAATAGACTAAGTACCAATAATTATTAATAGGATGTACACTTAACCTTTAAACCATTCTTTTCTAATCGATTTGGATGGTAATAGAACTGGGAATTTATGAATATCATAATTAGGATGGATGGTTATCAAGATATGATTGCCTGCTAATTAATATAGAGAGAAAAGGTTTAGATTTCCCCGTGGAAGGTAAGACGTTAGTTATCGAAGGCAATAGAAATAATTCTTGATTGAAGATCGTTTCTTGCATTAAGACTCAAAAGTATATCGAGAAGGGTTGTGAGTTATTCTTAGCTCAAGTAACTAAACAAGAATCGAAGGAGAAATGATTAGAAGATGTTCCTGTTATCCGAGATTTTCCCGGGGTATTTCCCGAAGACTTACTCGGACTTCCGCCACCCAAGCAAGTTGAATTTCGTATTGATCTTATTCTTGGTGCTGCACCTGTGGCGCGTGCGCCATATCATTTAGCACCATCCGAAATGAAAGAGTTGTCCAAGCACCTGCAAGAGTTGTTGGAAAAGGGTTTTATTCGAACCGAAGCGCGCACCATGGGGATGCTTCCGGTGTTGTTTGAGAAAAAGAATATGGATCGTGTCCAAAGGCCATTGATTACCGTAAACTAAACAAGTAAACAGATCAAGAAACGATACCCGAATACCGAGGATTGAATGACTTTTTTGATCCAGCTGCGCACGGTTCTAGTGTTTATTCGAGATTGATATACGGTCTGGTTATCATCAACTTCGCATACGCGAGGAAGACATTCCAATTACAGCGTTTAGAACTCGTTATGGACACTATGAGTTTCAGGTAATGCCTTTTGGACTGACTATGCATCTCTGCATTGATTATATTGGACTTGATGGAATCACAGGGGATGGTGCAAGCCGTATCTTTGATAAGTTCGTGTGATTTGTGTAGTTGCATATCGATATCTCATTCGTGATCTATTCCAAGAATTGAGAGAAGACATGTAAACATTTGAAAGACAAATCTGAATTTGCCAAAGGAGCGAAAAGTTGTACCCAAGTTTTTTGAAGTGGGACTTTTAGGCTGATTCCGTGCAATTCCTTGGCCATGTGATTGATAGTAGTGGAGTTCATGTTGATCCTGCAAAGATCGAAGCCATTAAAAATTGGGCTGCACCGACTACACCAACGGAAGTGCGACAATTTTTGGGTTTGGCAGGTTATTATCGAAGGTTTATTAAGGAAGTATTTCTCTATTAACCAAACCATTAACCTAAAACTGACTCAGAAAATAAGCCGTTGTGTAGGCGATGACGAAGAGGAGGCATTTCAAACGTTGAAGCTGAAATTGTGTAGTGCGCCAATATTATCACTACCCGAAGGAAAGTGAAGACTTAGTTTTGTATTGGTGATGCATCTCTTAAGGATTTGTGAGCTGTGTTTGATGCAGCGAAAAAGTGATTGCGTACGCCTCTACGACAACTTAGAAAGAATAAGAAAATTAATACGACCCATGACTTGGAATTGGTGAGCGTGGTCTTTGCTCTCCGATTATTGAGACAATTATTTGACTACACTACATGTACGATATAACCTGATCACAAAAGCCTTTCAATATATTTTAGATCAAAAGAGCTAAATATAGGCAGCTTAAGGATTTGAACTTCTAAGTGATTATGATTGTGTTCATACAGTTATCACCCCGAGAAAGCGAATGTTGTCGCTGATAAGTCGTTGAGCAGACGATAAGGAACGATTCGAGGTGCGTACATTAGTGGTAACGTACATAACAATTTACCCAGGACAAATTCGAATGCACAAGTTGAAGCGTGCAAGAATGGAAAATATTGGTGCTAAAGGATTTCGTAGAGGAAGGTGAGCCATTTGAAGTTAGAACCTGATGTACGAAATGTCTGAAGGACGAGTATGGTTACGTTAATTGGAGATTGAGAGACCTAATCTTGTTGGAATCTCATAAATCAAATATTCCATTCATCCTGGATCGGATAAAATGTACCATGATTAAGAATGTTTAAACTTGTTGGCCGAATATTGAAAGCTGATAGTGCGACATATGTCAGTATAGTTGCTTGACATGTCTAAATCAAGGACTGAACACCAAAAGGCCGCCAGGATTACTTAGCACCAGAAAATCCCTGTTTGTGTTAAATGGATATAAATACAATGATTTCATTCAAAGCTTCCAGCACACCATCTGGAATATGAATCAATTTGGGTCATAGTTGACCGATAAACTAAATCTGCTCACTTTATTCTGATGAAGAGAAGTATAGAAACAGATAAGCCTCACTCGATTGTATTTTGAAGGAGATTGTGTTAGGCACGGGTACCTGTGTTCAATTATACAGACAGAGACCCTCGTTTCGCGTCAAGGTTTTGGAGATCTCTTCAAAAATCTTTGGGGACAAATTTAGATATGAGCACTGCTTACCATCCTGAAACTGATGGTTAGAGTGAAAGGACGATACAGACATTGGATAGACGATATTGAGTGCTTGCATGAATGAGCTTTGTTATTGGCTTGGGACAAGCACTTACCTTTGGCTAATACTCATACACTAATAAGTTTTATCACGCTATTATTAAAAGCGTACCGCTTTGAAGCTTCTATAACGGAAGGGAATGTAGATCGCTCTCTGTATGTTTGGAGTGAGGTTGGAGATGCCCAACTCACTAGACCAGAAATGATTCGTGAAACGACAGAGATGATTGTGCAAATCAAGAACCGATTATTAGCTGCTCGTAGTAGACAGAAAAGTTATGCGGATGTGAGACGTAAACCTTTGGAGTTCAAAGTGGGTGACAAAGTTATGCTGAAAGTATCACCGTGGAAAGGTGTTGTTTCGATTGAAAACAGCAAATTAAGTCCCCGTTATATTTGGACCATTCAAGATTTTAATCAAGAGTAGGTCCGGTTGGCATATAAACAAGATATTACCCCTGAGCTTCAAGGATACACAATACTTTCCATGGTTCTAACTTGAAGAATAATGTGCTATCGGACGAAGATCTAGTTATTCCTTTGGATGAAATAAGGATCGACGAAAATTACATTTCATTGAAGAACCAATTGAAATTGTGGATAAAGAGGAGAAACAACTCAAGCACAGTACGAATCCCGAGTAGTTTAAAAGTTCGATGGAACTCAAAGCGTGGACCGGAATACACTTGGGAAAGAGAAGACCAAATGTGGAAGAAGTACCCACATCTTTTTGACTTTAACAAGAAAAGGGCAAGAAAATGAATCGATCTTCGAGGACGAAGATCCCTTTTTAGGAAGGAAGGCTGTGACAATCCGTCAATTTCAGGTCGTTATTTTATTCTCGAGTATTAATTATAATTTTCATTTTTATGTTGAAATATGACTCACACTAAACGGAAGTATTTAGGCGCGCAAACCAATTGTAATTATACGCGACTTTTACGAAATGAAAACACCGCCGGCGAATCCTCCGTTAAGCATGCCGTTTATAAATTTCAAAAAGCCTAAGAACTGAATTTTTATTTCATTCGTTTTTATTTTTCGTATTGCGTGCATTTTCTTTTCGTACCTTACGTAAAATTATTAAGAACAATGTTTATAATTATTGTTCATCTAGTACCGTACGTAAATTAAAATTTTCAGAAAAGGTAATCAACGATTTTCGTGAACTATTTTCACTTGTTCGATTTTTACTTCGTGGTTTCAGCCCTTAACTCTCGTTTATATACTTTGTACCCGTTAGCCTCCAAAACTACCTACCTATCTTAAAAATATACATAAACATCAAGAGTTTAATAAAAAGTATAAACTCAAAATTTACTACCACCAACCTCAATTGAGCGTGGCACAAAGAGACAAGGACTAGAAAAAGTGTCCTAGTCATTTGCATGTAGATTTTACAAAACCAACTAGTGCTCCCATTTTTCTCATAGTTTCATCCAAGATATAACACACATCTCTCTTTTCGCTCTCTCCCTTGCCGCCACACACCTCCATACCTTAACGAGCCGTTTTTTTTTTTATTTTTTCATCAAAGCAATTTTACAATCAAATAATCACCACACATGCAAAAATGAATCCCATATAAAATTAAGGTGTTTATGAAGTGATTAAGCAAGGACGAATTCTTCAGCGAAAGGTTTTTTTATACACATTTTGGGGCTGAAATAAATCAAGTTTTCATCAACCTACTTAGGGTAAAAATAATGGTGATAAAAAATTATAAGGGTGAAGACCAAGTTTGAAGTTGAAGTTTCATCCATTTTCCTTGATCATTTGATCATCCTACTATTTCTTGTGGAAAAAGTCTATAAATTATTATTACCTTTCGAATCTTGTATTATATTTACATTCCAAAAGTCATATGTAAAATGTAAGTATTTTGATACAATAAATAAAAAGCAGCATGCATGTGAGATCATAGGGTGAAAAATGAATAAAAATCAACCACTAAAATTGCTAGAACTCATTATAAATTTATGCTGTTGTAAACAGTAATTTTGATTTGTACGTAAGAATTTATGACTTGATTTATTACCTAGGTTTTGTAAGAGAATTTGAATGATGAAATGTGGCTTAAATTGGATACCTCAATGAAAGTAAAAATTGCGAGCGCGGCGCGAGGTGGAGTTATCAGTTTAACCAAAAGTAATCAAATCTGGACCCAGAGCGTGTGACAGTAGCTTAAAAAAGTCACGCGTTTAGGGTTTGTCTGGTGATGTGCTGTGTGTGGGGTGCGGGGGTTAGTGGGGTAGAGGGGTTAAAAACGGAAAGGACTATGAGTACCAGATAAAATCAGTTGGAGGTTGGCGGGGGTTAACCAATGTTAGTGAGGTGGGGGATCGTGGACCAATTCGGGATTATGGTTTAAAAATGGCATCAAAAATGGTGAAAGTGAATTTTCAGCCAAAAATGCCAACTTGACCTTTGTATAATGAAGTGACCTTAATTATATATTTACTTAAAATAAGTATAAAAATGACTTATAATTTATAATGTACATCTAAAAATGAACTAGGAATATAAATTTTATAAGTATATCATTTATGGTTTGAAAGATACAACTATTTTTGTAAGCATAAACATATAATTTTTTTACTCTATATGTAATAACTAAAATTGTAAAGCGATTTTGCGACTATAAACCCGAGGAGGTAGGACCCACTTTTTAGGAATTTTTGTATGATGAACCAACTGAGTAATAAACTTAAACCCGAAACATCGAAAAACGCCGAAAAAATTTATATAAGATATACATACATAAACTATAATAAGCCATTAAAGACTTAAATGGGCCACTAACCCAAATAACAACTAATTTATATTTATGAGACCTATTAGCTAGCATTGGGCTAACCTACTTGTGGCCAAAATATTTGGACACAATATCCGAATCATACAAATATACAAGATAATTACAATAGAGATTTGGTACTTAGAAGAAAAGAGGAGAGATCTCTAAATAACAATCCGTTTCTTGGAGAATACGAGTGTTCTTCTCTTACACTTGAATGAGAGGTAAGAGATGAGAAGAAGAGATTAGATCACTTGAAACAAGATCTAAGAATGTTAGTGATCAAGTGATTTAGAGAGAGAAAGAAGATTTTAAGAGAGAGAAAGTTATCTAAGAATTTCATGCAAAGATGTATGATTTTCTACAAGGAATGAAGCAGTATTTATAGACAGAAAAATCCAACGGTCACTGGGGGCGGTCCCGGCGGTCCCAGATATATAAGGGGGCCGCCAGGCCTATAAGGGGGCTGCCCAGTAGACTACGCTCCCTTTTTTGTCTTTCTGTGGGGAAGGTTGTATCTGGTATGGAACCTTCCATTGGTGGGGGGGGGATTTGAATTTAAATTTTAAGTTTTTTTTAAAATGATGACATTAAATAACGTCTATTTTATAGCATCATTTATCCCATATAATAAACCTATTTTGTATAATTATTGCAAAGAATTGTTACTTAATCGTTTGTATTTGAGAATTGTAGTAATTATGGAGTACTTAGTGAATAGTAGCAAAAGGCGCGCATTTTAGAGCTTAAATAAAGATATTTTAAAGATTACTATTCTGAAGACCAATACGCCGTATCCATCAAGGAAGATACGACATATTCGTGCCTGCACACACCAAAGACCACAAAGGAATAAAGCCCATACGCCGTATCTAGAAGATCTCAATACGCCGTATTGAATATATAGTATGTGAATATTCTGAAAGATATCAAGCGTGGTCCCTACTCCAAGAAATCCCCAATACGTCATATTCAATCCTTGGATATGACGTATCGAACCGACTTCCAAACCTTATAAATAGAAAACTCAAAGCGAGTTTTAGGCGTGCTAAATCATATTCTCGATACCTAAACCATAAAAGTTGATTTTCAGAGGAGAAAAAGAGCAGAAGAGGTCGAGCAACACTATCAATTCCATAGGAGACAACGTGTAATTCTATATACTTTAGTAATCATTCAGTTTTTGGTATCATTCGTTAACTCGGTTAATCTACCTTGGCTAAATAATTGCTTTTGTATTCATCAGGTCCTATCAACTAACCTTCACCCACCTCAGCCCACATAATTGGCGAACGACACTTTCTACCATACAATGCCTCAAACAGAGCACACCTCACACTAGAATGATAACTATTGTTATACGAAAACTCAACCAACAGAAGATGAAAATCCTAACTTCCCCCGAAGTCTAAGATGCACGCTCTAAGCATGTATTCCAAAGTCTGAATAGGACACTCACTCTGACCATCGGTCTGAGGGTGATAAGCCGTACTCATGTCTAAACGAGTCCCTAATGCCTCTTGCATTAACTGTCAAAACCTTGATGTGAAACGACTATCACGATCTGATATAATTAAGATCGGCACACCATGTCTAGTAACTATCTCATTCAAATATAATCTAGCCAACCTTTCCATCTTATAATCCTCACGCATAAGTAGAAAATAAGCAAACTTAGTCAATCGGTCCACAATGACCCAGATTGTGTCATGCCCACTACTAGTCCTAGGCAACTTAGTCAAAAAATCCATTGCTATTCCTTCCTATTAACCTTCAAACTAGTCAAACACTTACTAACATACTCAGCTCTATCCTTTTTTATTCCAGTCCATCAATACCTATCTCTCAAATCGTAATACATCTTATCAGCTCCTAGGTGTACAGAGTACTTCGACTTATGGGCTTCATCCATTATCAGGGTTCTCACCTCACCCTTTAAAGGTACCCATATTCGATCCAGGTAGTACAAGGTTCCATCGCTTCTCTGTTCTATCATTTCATCCAAACCTTTCTGCAATCCTGCAAACTCATCCACAACCTCCTTCTAAGCCGTTAGTATCCTATCCTTGATACTCGAGTGAAGGGTCATATTCATAGCTCTAACTCTCTTAGGCTTTACTCTTTTTTTCCTACCTAGGGAATTAGCCACCACATTCACCTTACCAGGATGGTAGCGAATTTTACAGTCATAATCACTAAACAACTCTATCCAGCGACGCTGTCGCATATTCAACTCTTTCTGACTAAAGATATGCTAAAGACTCCTATGATCTGTATAGATGACACTCTTTGTCCCATACAGATAATGTCTCCAGATCTTAAGTGCAAACACGACCGACCCAACTCCAAATCATGGGTAGTAAAATTCTTTTCATGAATTTTCAACTGCCTATACGCATAGGCTATCACTCTACCTCTTTGCATTAACACAGAGCCTAGTCCTATACCGGATGCATCACAATATACCACAAAGTCTTCCGGTCCATCGAGGAGAGTTAGAATAGGCGCATTACACAACTTATCCTTCAAGGTTTGAAATTCCAATTCCCGTTCCTCACCCCAATCGAAAGTCTTACACTTTTGAGTCAAGATAGTGAGAGACTTAGCTATCTTAGAAAATTTCTCAATGAACCTACGGTAATATCCAGCCAATCCTAAGAACGAACGAACCTTAGTCAGAGTTCTAGGGGCTTTCCAATTCTTAACAGCTTCAATCTTACTAGGGTCTACATGAATCCCATTACCATTTATCACATGCCTAAGAAACTGTACTTCTCTTAGCCAGAATCCACACTTAGAAAACTTAGCATACAGTTTCTCCTTTTTGAGCAGTCCTAAGACTAACCTTAAATGTTCCACATGCTCCTCTTGAGTCTTAGAGTAGATTAAGATATCGTCTATAAACACTATCACAAGCTTATCAAGATAACGCCTACAAACTCTATTCATCAAATCCATAAATACTGCATGTGCGTTAGTCAGAGCAAAGGGCATTACAGTGAACTCGAAATGTCCATAACGAGTTCTAAAAGCAGTATTTGGAATGTCATACTCGTGCACTCTCAGCTGATGGTATCCAGACATAAGATCTATCTTTGAGAAAAACTGCTACCCTTATAGTTGGTCAAATAGATCATTAATTCTAGGAAGTAGATAACGATTCTTAACAGTCAACTTGTTCAATTCTCTATAACCAATGCACATCCTAAAAAAACCATCCTTTTTCTTAACGAACAACACCGGTGCTCCCCAAGGCAAAGAACTTGGTCAAATAAAACCTTTGTCTTGGAGTTCCTTGAGTTGTCCCGACTACTCCTCCAATTCAGAAGGTGTTAAACGATAAGGAGACTTGGCTACCGGCGTTGCTCCAAGGGTTAACTCAATCCGAAATTCAACTTCCCAAATAGGCGGTAATCCAGATAGATCATCCGGGAATACCTCAGGAAAATCTCTAACTACAACAACCTCTTTTTGTTTCTTTTCACTAGCCTTAGCACTCATCAAGAGTCTCGCTTTCTCTTTTGGTCTCTCTCCTAATACTCTAAGCACCTTGCCATCCGGTAGTGGTATCCTCACTACCTTCTCATGGCAAATTATTTCAGATTTATAATTAGACAACCAGTCCATACCTATGATCACATCAAAACTCCCATGCCCAAAAGGTATCAAATCGATGTCAAAGACATGACCCTCGATTTTTAATTTGCAATCCTTAATAACCTTATCAATCTCTACTAGTTGCCCGCTAGCTATCTCAATCTCGTAACTGAATCCTAAATCCTAGTCCTCTTATTATCATCCTTACCCTTCTTATCCTTGCTAGGTTCCCTTACATTTCCTCTTTTCTTAACCTTCTTAATTGATCCATTCCTAACAGCCTCATCGATCAGTGCACCAGAAATCTGCACAGCCTTCTACATAGTCTTTGGCTCCGTTGTTGCCACCATCCTATGGATTTGCAGAGCAAGGCCATACACATACCTCTCAATCATCCTATTCTCTGGAGTTACCAAATGTGGAACTAACCTAGCCAACTCATGAAACCTATTAGCATACGCAGCATGGCCAGCCCCGACTATGGCATGATTCCATAACTCAGATTCTAACTTTTGCATTTCATGACTAGGACAAAACTCTTGTATCATCATAAACTTAAAGTCATTTCATGACATACTAACAACAACTTCCTGGCTTAGCGTGCGAATCTGAGAGTTCCACCACGTTAAAGCCTTACCTACGAATGAACCAGCAGTGTATTTCCCTTTTGGTCAATACTACAACCACTCATATCATGTACAGACTCCATTTTCTTAATCCAACGAGTAAGAACTACAACACCTCACTTATCATCATATACCTTAGGGTTATAAGCTAAGAACTCCTTATATGAACAACCTACCCGGTTGCCATTCACTATCACATTCCTAACGTTCTCCTAAACATTTTCATTAACCACATTACCATTCTGATTTCCAACATTTCCTCGGTTACTAACCTGAGCCAACATGGCGGGTAAGAGGTTCTATAATTATTAGGCAATGATTGTTGAAAAGTCGGGTGCTCCCTCATTGGCTTCCTTAACATTCCCATTGACTCCCTCTACACTTCCATTAGCTCTCATACCTTGGTCATTTCTTTGACCATTCAAATCATTAACATGCTCATCATTACCTTCCCTAAGTCTTCTACCCCTTCCACCTCTACCAACCCGTACACCTGTTTCCCCTCCTAGTGATTCAGTAGTAGGCCGGCCTGCACTTCAGGTTATCACCGTTAGCGGCATTATCCACACGAGGGAGAACATGGGCAACGTTAGGCAAGTGGGAAAACTAACATATATATATAGAACATCTTACTATATATATACATATACATACA
>BQNB010069896.1:0-20928 GCA_026074375.1 Tanacetum coccineum
AATTTCATAATTAACTAAAAATTAGGGTTTCGAACATGTTTTAATTTATAAAATCAATATAACATGCATGAATATTTTTATTAAGCATAGAACGAATTAATATGATGAAAAATGAGATAAAAAAATACCTTTGATGATTCTTGATGATTTTATGAATTTATGCTATTCGGTTGTGTTATTTGAACCAAAATAATTTCCCTGATTGAACCAAGCACTCTACAATCTTTCCAATATTTTTCCCCACGATCCTTGATCTCCAAAACACCTTAGAAAATTCGTGCTTTCCCTTGGAAAACTTTGGTGCCTCCTCTTTTGTATTTTTAGGGTTTCGGTGGTTATGGTTTTTAGGTTTTAACAAATAAGATGTATAAAAGAAATATATAAGGTAGTTTGACCGATTTTATAGGCTTTCTAAATGGGCTAAATATAATTTGTAACTTGCCATATTTATTTTGTAACTATCCATATTTAATTTACTTTAATTTGTAATAAATACATAATTAAATACACTTAATTTCGGCATAACTTATATATACATAATTATTAATTATTTTTCTTATATAATATAAGGTATTTTAATATTACATAAATTTCATAATTGTCGCATGTTGTATTTTCATAATTTCTAACATTTAAATGAAGTTTATTTAAGCTTTTATGGAATTTTCTTGCATTAGGGGTATTTTGGTAATTTTACACTTGTTGAGATTTTTAGGTTTTACACACACAATGATTTTCTTTCATAAAAGTGTCATAAGCTCTCTATAAGCTCATATGTTAGCATACGGATCAATAAGCTACTCATAAGCTCTCATAAGTCTCTAAGCTTGTGATAAGAGCTCATTTGCTCATTTAATCTACTTAAATCCTAAATCAGATAAATACATTTGATATTTGGACTTATAAGCTAATGGAAGGGGAGTTTACAATGGAAGAGCTCCCATGGACGTTTACTGGCTTATTTTAAATAAGCCAGAGTTGTTGATAAGCTCTTTAAGCTCTTTTACCTTTGTTTGCTAAGGTTCCTGTAAGTTTTCATTTAAATTCCTTTGTCCTTTAATATCTAGCTTAATGATTGCTTATTAGTATAAATTTGCTTATTTGCTTAATTTTTCTGTTTATTTGTGTTTATCTGATCTTATTCTAGCTTATTAGGTATATTTGCTTTTCTGTTTTCAGCTCTAATAAGTTTAAAATTTGTTTAGCTTAACTTGTCTTAAAAATCATTAAAAGACCAAAAATATTAGAGTAGCTTGTAGATCTTAAATTCTAGCTTATCTAGTTGTTAAATTAAGCTCACTAGGTTAGTTATAAGCTAATTAGTATCTGGTATTAAGGTTTTGTTAATTAAATTTCAAAATCTAAGACCTAATGAAATCTGTCAAAAAGCTAAAGGGGTGGTTGGAATAGAATAGTTTGACCTTTAAAATTCAAAAGGCATAGATAAAAGTTTTTGATCCAGTTGAGATTTGGTCTATAATGAGTAATAAAAGAGATTTCAAAGTTTAGATTTCAAGTTTGTAAAAGTTAAGGCTTATATTTCTTGTCTCAGCACCAGGGGAGCTTTTTCCTCTAATAATTTCTTTGAATTTTTTATCCAAGCTTCATTGAGCTTGGATCTTGCTTGTGTTGGTTTAAAAACTTAATTCAACTAGGACGTGTGTTTGTGTAGGATTGACCTTAAAGGTATCATGCACTTTTGTTTGCTTACTTGTCCATTACAATAGCAGTAGTAACATCAGTTACTACTGCTGACTTTTCTAGCATCATTTAGGTAAGTTAATGTAGGATTTAGGATCTTAATTTCAGCTAGCTTAAAACTCACATATAGCTTAATATAGTTTAAATCTCATTTTTCATTTTTAGCTTAATTCTAGTTTGCATTAGCTTCTAAAAGTCATCAAAAATCTTTTAAAAAAGTCAAAAACAGTAGTAACTAGTTTTAGGATTTAATCTTAGATTACTAGCTTATAGCTTAGGTTTTTATAACTTGGATACTTAGCTTATATATAGGTTAAATAGTTTTCAAAAGCTTAAGGATTAGTTTAGCTTATTGTGCATTTTAGCTTATAGAGTCTTTGAGCCTTTTAGAATTTACTTTTGAGTTTGCATTTTAGATGCTCAAATCCAGTAAGCTTTAAGTGTTAATGCTTAGATTAGCTTATTAAAATTAGATAGTACACATCATTAGCTAGCTAGAACAGTTTTTGTTTTTAGATTTGAGCTTAATTTGAAGTGTGTACAAGCTTCTAAGTGTAAACAAGCATTTTTACCTTCAAAAGGATACTTACTGAAACAGCAGCTTTCAAAAGCTCTTTAAGAGCTTAATTTTGGTTTTCAGCTAGTGTTGTTTTTATTAAAAGTGCTAAAAAAAGTGTCCTCTTTAAGCTTGTGTTTTTAGTTTTTGAAAATAAAAAAATTGCAAAAAAAGGGGTGTATACCAACCTTGAACCCGTGACCTCTAACTCAAATGCCCAATGCCTTAACCAATTGCTTCAATAGCTCATCCGTTTATACTTTCCCCCATTTAATTATTAACCACACTTTGGGCTTAAGCCCATTTAAATAAGCCGTAGCTTATTGTTACTATTTAGGAACTTATTTATTAAGCTGCGAGCCTTTTCTTATTTTTCCATTGATCTTTATAGCTTTTTAGATTTTCCCTGAATTTTTGGTTATTTTCCATAAAGTAGATTATTTTTAATCATTTTTCTAAGGTTTTAAAATTCGAAAATACATAAAAAAATAGAAAAAAGTTTTATAAAAATACAAAAAAATAGTTTTTAGTATTAGAATAAATACTTTTAGGTTTACAATCAGAAAAATCATTTTCAATACTTTTAGATTTTAATTTTCATTTTTGAGCTTTTATTTTTAATTTTAAAAATAGGATTTTAATTTTAAGAATAGTTAAAAATAGTTTCCTGAGGTTTTATGTTATTTTAGACTTTTCTCAGTGTAAAAATCATTTTTCTTAATTTTTAGGACTTAATCTGCTATTTTTTAGGATTTAATTAGATTAAAATATTTTTTAATTCATAATAAATTCAAAAATTATCAAAAAAATACTTTTCTTTTTCTTAAAATTTTCTTTTGTCCTAATTTAGGTTTAAAAATTTAGTTTGCATTCTTAAGAGTTAATTTTAGTGTACTTGATTGTTTGTCGCGTTTTATTTGTTCCCGTTAATTATCTTAGTTCATTAATTGCTTTTTAATTGCTTATTTTATTTGTGTTTTTAATTGGTAGTTATAGATCAACAAAAATATCTTTTCTCTAACTCAAATCATAATCCAAACTAAGGCGTGATTTCAATTTCACAAGTCGTTGGGGAAACGACCTGGGAAAGCATACTTCTCGGTTAAGATACGAATTATATTATATTATATATATTTTGAAGAGTTTCCTTTTCACCTTTGTCCTCAAGGGTAAATTGGTAATTTTCCAAAGTATTATATATATATATATATATTATATTAATATATATCAATATCTATAATATATATATTATATATATATATATAATATATATATATATATATATATAATGTCATCAGTGATGAGTTCATTCAGAATAGGCATCCCAAACACTTCCCTTTTGGTTCCTTTGGCACTGAAATTAAGATATCCCAGAATGGGTTCTTCAGTCGGCAAATGAAGGGGAGACTCTGGTCTTGGATGGAACTTGTGCTTGCGTTGCAGGTGAAAGATAATCAGTTTAGTGAACCTCACACTTGGGATCACAATGAGAGTGGCTTTCTTCTTTCCCTGAGTGTGTTGTGCCAGATTCTTTTTGTCTTCCGTGAAGGTATGGATGGATTGAGTGAATTCTTCCCACATCCTTTCCGCATAATCGATATGAGCTCGATTGATGACGCCCCAAAGAATCTGCAACACTAGAGCTCTTGGCCTTTCAAACCCAGAAGTCTTTCCCGTAAGGCACAGATTAATGATTGTCGTGAGTGCCCTCCATGGTTGGAACATGTCATTAGTGACGACATTAGATAAGTGTTTGACTTCTTTTGGATAACCCAGACCGTTGACAAAGTTGATAAGAGTATCCTGAGTTGGAGGGGAAGAAAAAGCCTTGTTGTTGTTGACTGGCGTGATCTGAAGAGCATCTCTGAGTGTGTCTTTAGTAAGGTTGAACCATTGCTCATCCAGTTGACACTTGTAACCCCCGTCGGTTCTGTCATAGCAAATAGTATCCCAGAACTGTTGAATATAGATAGCTGGTATTGTCGAAGAGGCGGTAAACGCTCTGAAGAAGTTGGTATGTTTCAGAATGTCCACCGCAATCTTGTAGATTGGGTTGCTTTGCGACTTTTCAGCATCCAGATAGCAATTGCTTTTCCCTATTGGCACCCAACGAATGCGAGGCAAGATTTGTTCATCTGTGCGGGTGGGTGGTGCCAAAGCAGGTGCTTGTTCAACCGGAGCATTAACATCAGCCATTATATCTGCACAGTCACATACACAGAAAGACGTGCATACAGATAGGAGATGTTAGATGTGTGAAGGTCAATAGTTGAAGTCAACTATTCTGGTGAAGATCAATAGTTGAAGTCAACTCTTGAGGCAACGGAAGTTGACTCTTGTAAGAGACGACTTAACACACTGACTAAACCACAAGACCCAAAGACAGTTTACAAGGATAGCAAGACAAAACGCAATGGATTAGTCACACTGAGCAAAACGCAATCTACAGTACACTTAAGGACCAAAACGCAGTGAATATTTAATGATAAAAACTCAAAACGCATGGAAGCAAAACGCAATCACATCAAAACGCAGCCATCAAAACGCAGGCATTTTAATATTCAAAAATAGGCAAAACGCAACCATAATTTTTTTTCGAAATGAGTGTTTGATTATTTTAATATTTTAATTGTCTTTTGAGCAAAACGCAACCACTTGCGTTTTGTCCTGTTTGAGATACTTAATAATCAAAACGCAACAAATAGATCAACCAAAACGCAACATGGTTTATCATAGCAAAACGCAATCAGATATATCAATCAAAACGCAACTAGAATTTCTTTTCCAAAACGTAACCTAGCAATTCTAAACCAAAACGCAACCAAGAAATCTTAGGCCAAAACGCAATAAGGCATATTTTATTAACACTCATTCAAGAGCATAACCAAAACGCAACCAAGAGTCTAAACACCAAAACGCAACGAAGAACATAAATACAAAACGCAATCAAGAATTCTATAAGCAAAACGCAACCAAGAATGCTTGAACACGCAGATTCTAACTTTCATTTCGGGACTCCCTACGCATAACACTCATATGAAATACACCATTTTTAAGCTTACAAGACAGCACCACAACCACATTTAACCTTAAACGCATCATCTAATTGAAATTTGACTCAAAAAGTCAAGCACAATATGAAAATCATTAGGACCATACACTTAGTAACGGGGGATTCAGTTCAGGCAACCACGAAACATCATTTAATTACTCTAAAACTAACCCAACAGATAAGATTTAATTACAAGCACTAACTACCATTTATACGATGGATTCTCCCGAATCCCCTAAGAACACTATGATTTAATGCGATTCAGGACAAGGTAATCAAGATAAAGTATATTAAAATGATAATAGACACTAATCACCTAACCACGAAATCACACCAGTAATCACTAGGGGGGCAAATCGCAACGAAGGGATGCGTTTTGAGTTGAGAGAGAAAGAGGGATGTTTGACTGAGTTTTTGATAACTTTGACCAAGTCAAAACGCAAGGAGGGTTTTATACATAGGTTAAACTTTCTTCTATCGGCAGAATTGTCCCCTCCTTTTCTTATTTCTTTTCTTTTAAGGTTTAATAGCTACTAAGGGATTGATGAAATTACATAAGAGGCACAATTGGTCCTTTATATTTTATAAGCCTAGGATACAATTAGCAAATAGCACATAAGACCCTATACTTGCATATAACTGACACATTTGGCCCTTGTTGAGTTAACTCAAGTTTAACTCCCCCTTAAACCATAACCCCTTTAGTTATCAAACCTATCTCAATGATGTATACAATGTGTTAAAATGCCCGTTAGATGCCATAAATTTGAACAATACTCTCTCCCTCAAACAATGACCCGTTTTCTATTTAAAGAGCTGTAGTCGTTGATTGAGTGTCAAATTTTATGAAATTCAAGTCCGATTGATTTTCAACAATAAGATTAAACCACCATGTGATATCCAAATAATTTTCTAAAGAATCATAGACGGAAAAATTATAAGGATAAAAGAAGACTTCTCTTCCTAATCAAGAAATAATGCACTGACACGTACATTAGATCGAGGATGCACGGATATAAAGTAATCCATGCCCGGGAGAACTTAATTACCTGTTGTTAGGAACAGCCGTCTTTTTGGCGACGATCTTTCCTCAGTTTGAAAACCGGGTTGCAGCCTGAAATAACTGCAAGCCATTTAGAAATGTTTTGAAAATTATTAAATGACATTTCTAGGTCCGTAAATGTTATCGATAAACGAAAGACATGTCTTGAATTTTTTCTTTTTTTTGATGATGAATATGTACATATTTACATAGGATATGCTACGATTGACGTAGAATATGAATGGAATCCGCCCCGCTGTGCTACTTGTTTGGTGTTTGATCATCACTCGGATAAATGCCCTAAATTACCTAAAGCTGCTCCGGTGGAGAATGTTGAGGATGATGGCTTTGTTGAAGTAAAAAAGAAGAAGCATAAAAGTGGTAATCGACAGTAAAAGGTTGCTGGTGTTCGTTTGACAAAACCACAGCCTAAATTGCATTATAGGCGTGTAGATAAAGGTGAATCTTCGCTTAAGGCTGCTATGGATACTCCGATTAATGAGCTTAATGTGAGTAATTCTTTTAGCATTTTGGAGACCAATGATGATGAGGGGTTCTCTAACTTTTCGTCCAAGAAGCTTGATGAAGTTCTAAATCCTAGTGATGAAGAGGTGGACGAAGAACTCTTGATTGATCGAAATGGTAATGTTACGTCTACTGTTGCGGGGGCAAGCACTCCCGTTAATGCGGTTTCCAATGATTAATGTTGCCGACTTGGAATATAAGGGGTCTTAACTTCTCCCCAAAACAAAATGAAGTTCGGCAGATTATCCATGAAAATAATCTTTCTATGTGTGTCGTGTTGGAGTCGCACATCAAGGATTCGAATCTTCAACGTCTATGCTCTCTTGTATTTAGACATTGGGATTGGACATCAAATGGTGCGTGGTGTAACAAGGGAACTCGAATTATAATGGGCTGGAATCGTAATGATGTGGATGTTGTGGTCATTGATCAAAATGATCAAGTTATGCATACTCGAATTTGGTTAAAAAAGGATAGAAAAGACAGTATCTATTTTCTCCTTTTGTCTATGCTCACAATAAGTATACTGATCGTCGTTCGCTGTGGATGAGTTTATGCAAGCATACTAGTTATATTCGTAAAAGACCTTGGTCTATTATGGGTGACTTTAATGCTTCTTTATTTATTGATGAATCGACGGCTTGTAGTTCGAAGGTGGATATTGCTATGAGAGAGTTCCGCGATTGTGTGGATGTGATGGAAATGTCGGATGTACAATGTACGGGGCTTCAGTTTACTTGGAATCAGAAACCTCAAGGTGGTATTGGAGTGTTAAAAAAGCTGGATCGTATTATGGCTAATGATGATTTTCGGGATCAGTTTAGGGGAGCTCATGCTATCTTTAAACCGTATCGAGTTTCAGACCATTCTCCGGCTGTTCTTTGTATTCCGTCATTAAGTAGGCCGAAACCTAAACCTTTTAAACTTTTTAATGTGGTTACGTCGCATGAGAAGTTTTTGGATGTTGTTAAGGCGGAATGGTAGTAATGTACCATTATAGGTTTCACATGTAATCGTGATTGTTTAATAAGCCAAAAATCTGAAATCCCCTCCGCTGCTAAGCTCTTATCTGACAAAGGGAATTTACATGTAAATGTTTCTCCGTCTTAGAGCTTATCTTGAATGTGCAATTCAAGTTTCTATTGACGCCGGTATCCTTTTAAATATAGCTTTTGAGGGAACGAGTGAAAACTAGTATATAAGGGAGTATAATCAACGGTTTTATTGAGAACGTTCCTGTACAAAAAGCGAAGATCCAATGGCTTAAGGAAGGTGATTCAAATTCTGCTTATTTCCACAAGATGGTTAAGAGTCGTGTGAGTCGGAGCAGAATTGATGTTGTTACTGATGTGGAGGGCATTATTTATGAAAATGAATCGATTCCTAATGCTTTCGTTACTCACTACGAAAATTTTCTTGGTCAAGCGGATGAGACAGGGGCTTTTAATTCTGTTAATCTTTTCAAAGTTTGTCTTAATGATCAGGAGGCTTTGGACATGGTTCGTGAGGTTACTAACAAAGAGATCAAGGATGCTATGTTTTCCATGGGTGATGATAAATCGCCTGGACCGGATGGATTCACAGCAGCCTTTTTTAAAGAAGCTTGGAGTATCATTGAGAATGACGTTTCATTTGCTGTTCGTGAATTCTTTAGGAATGGCACTCTTCTTAAAGAACTCAATCACACCATTATAGCTTTGATTCCCAAGGTAAAAATGCCTACTCGTGTCAACGATTATCGCCTAAATCTTGCTGTAATGTAAGTTTAAGTAGTATTTACAAGATTATTGCTAATCGCATTATAACATGGTTTGAAAGGACTATCCGTGAGCCCTACTTCAATCAGCGTTTTTTATAACCGGGGAGGATTATCACGGATAATATTTCTTTTTGACTTAAGAGCTCATGCATAATATATCACTTGGATCGGGGTTCTCCTAGGTGTGCTTTCAAAGTTGACATCCAGAAAGCGTACGACACGGTGGATTGGAGTTTCTTACGTATGGTTCTTCTTGGTTTTGGCTTTCATGATAAGATGGTAAATTGGATTATGGAGTGTGTCACCACCACTTCGTATTCTATTTGCATCAATGGGACGTTGGCATGTATTTTTAAGGCAAAGGTGTCTTCGTCAAGTTGATCCGCTTTTCAACCCCATATCATATATACTCTTGTTATGGAAGGGCTTACGCTTAAGCTTCAAAGGAAGGTCAGTTGTCGGATAGGCTTAACTATTCATCCGTTTTGTTCTAAAATGGAGCTTCATTAATCTGTTTTTTCGGCGTATAGAGCCTGTTCCTTTTTGGCATATGTAAGAAGTTGAATCTGTCTCAGTGTTATTAAAGAGACTTTGATAGTTTAAAAAATTGCTTCGGGTCTTGTTCCTAGTCTTCCCAACGAGCACCGCCTACTTTTTGTAATGTCATCAACAAGTTAGCTTTCTATTCTCCACGTTCTTCCGTTTGAGGAAGGAAGGCTCCCGGTTCGTTATCTTGGGGTTCTGTTGGTGTCTTCTCGGCTTATGGTTAGAGATTGCAATGGGTTGATTGATCGGGTTTAGATTCGTGTGCATGAATAGCAGAATAAAGCGCATTCGAGTTGCGGTGTCATCTGCAACTTAATTTCAATCATATCACGGATCTATGCACATCTATTGGGCGTCGGTGTTTATTCTCCCAACGAGTGTGCTATTACATATAGAACAAATTATGAACAGTTTCTATGGTGCCATAGGAATCGAGCGGTTTGGGCAGTCTACAGTTGCTTGGGAAATTGTTAGTGTCATCCAACAGATAAGGATGCCTTGGTATCCTAGACTAGGGAGTGTTTTAACTCGGCTTCTTATGGGATCCAATGGTTAGGAAGCTCCTTTACGCTTGTGAAAAGAGTCGCTCTTTTGGGTGAAATGGATCCATGAATACAAGCTAACGCAAGAGACAAGTCACAACAAACAAAACGCAATCCATCAAAACGCAAGCAGCAAAACGCAACAGGTAAAACGCAACAGGTAAAACGCAACAGGCAAAACGCAACTAAGACAAAACGCAGGAATATTTTATTCAAATATAATCAAAACGCAACATTCTTGAAATTTTTTGAAAGGGTGGGTCCTACATTCATACTGATGAGGGTCTTCAATCATAAAACGCAATTGATTGCGTTTTGTCCTGCTATGCATATTATTTAACTCAAAATGCAATAGCATTTATTAGCCAAAACGCAACCAAGAGACAGTGAGCAAAACGCAATCAAGACTATCATGACAAAACGCAAACAAGAACATTTAACGCAAAACGCAATCAAGCAACTTAAGCAAAACGCATCCAAGAATATACTGGTAAAACGCAATCAAGAATGCTTAGTCAAAACGCAACCAAGAACATTTCAGATATGCAGATTCTAACAATAAGATTAAAGCATCCACGACAAAGTAAGATCACTATATACGTTCTATAATGCCTACTAACAACAATAGCAACAACAAATGGCCATTATAAACAACCTACGACCACGAATTTGACTATAAAAGTCAACCATTGCACGAAAATCACAAGGAACCTAAATAAGCTATTGGGGAAGCAATTCATTCATCAACTGAGCATCATGTACGTATTCTAATGTAAACCCAGCAGATAAAACGTACTTAGAAACACTCACCTAGATTTAGATGATTATTTCACTCAAAAAACCTAAGAACAATGCGATGACATGAGATTTAGGTTAATTTATTCAAGATAAAGCATATATTTCTGACAACAAACACTAATCAAGTAATACCTAGGAACAAAATCACACCAATAAACAAGAATCAGGCAAATCGCAAAGAGGGTATGCGTTTTGAATTGAGTGGAAAATGGGTGGTTGAGTTTTTACTGAGTATGGTAAGTTTGACCGAGTCAAAACGCAACACATATATATACTTGAACACAACTTTCAACTATTGGCTGTTTCAGTCCCTCTCTTTCTACCTACTTTTCTTTAAAGGCAAATGTGCTAAGAAACAAGTATACCTACTTTCTGCTATTGGTACAAAAGACACTTTTGGCCTTTTATGAGACTAAGATGCAAGTAACAAATAGCACATAAGACACTTTTGGCCTTTTGAGTTTAAGACAAGTTTAACTCCCCCTCAAACTAAGACCCCGATAGATATACAATCTTGCTTAATTATTAATTTGAAGAATTAAGATGCCCATTGAATGTCATAAATTTGAAAAGACTCTCCCCCTCAATCAATGACCTGTTTAGCTTTCCTCATTTTGAAAACCAGGTTGCAGTCTAAAATAACTATAAGCCATAAAGACATGTTTTGAAAAGTTTAAACTTCCGTTCGAGCTTCATTTACAGACCCGTGTCATTATTGAATGACATTTCTAGGACCGTAAATGTTATCGATAAACGGAAGACATGTATTGAAAAACTATTTTTGCGTACACAAAATCGATGGTGCACAGATATAAAGTATCCATGCGTGGTGAGAACTTAATCACCCGTTGTTAGGAACAACCATCTTTTTGGCGATGAGCTTTCCTCATTTTGAAAACTGGGTTGCAGTCTGAAATAACTGCAAGCCATAAAGACATGTTTTGAAAAGTTTAAACCTTCTGTTCGAGCTTCATTTAAAGACCCGTGTCATTATTGAATGACATTTCTAGGACCGTATATGTTATCGATAAAGGAAAGACATAGTTTGAAAATACTATTTTTTTTTGACATTTTATGTTTTCTGCATTTTTATGGATTTTTGTGGGTTTTATATTTTTGTATGTTCTTTTTGATTTGAATATGTGCATATTTACATAGGATACTTGAAGCAAATCCGTTACTCATCCTTATCATCCTGAAGACGTTTGAGTGTCTCTGGCTTCATACTCTTCTTGCCAAGTCACGGGAGAATGAATTCGAATCGTTCTCTAGGTAGTGCCTTTGTGAATATATCCGCCAGTTGATACTCTATCCTCACGAAATACTACTCAACCACTCCCTTCTCCACTTGTTCTCTGATGAAATGATGTCGGATGTCGATGTGTTTAGACCTGGAGTGCTGTACGTTGTTGCAGCATAGAGCTATGGCACTCTTATTGTCATAATACAGAGGGATGTGATTGTATGCAAAGCCATAATCCGATAATTAAGACCGCATCCATAGGATTTGGGCACAGCAACCAGACATCGCGATGTATTCAGCCTCTGTAGACGAGATGGACGTGCTAGTTTGCTTCTTTGATGACCAGCTAACTAACTTATCACCAAGGAACTGAGCACTACCAGATGTGCTTCTTCGAGTGTCTTGACAACCTGCATGATCTGCGTCTGCGTATGCTGTTAGTGCCATGGCGGTGTCTTTTGGATACCAAAGACCTATATTTATGGTTCCTTGGAGATACCGAAAGACCTGTTTAACTGCTTCAAGGTGCTTTTTAGTGGGCTTAGATTGATATCTAGCACACATGCACACAACAAAAACAAGGTCAGGTCTACTGGCTGTGAGATACATCAGGGATCCAATCATACTGCGATATTGGGTCTGGTCAACAGGGATCCCTGAGAGGTCCTCATCTAGTTTTGTTCGCTCCACCATGGGAGTGTCAACAGGGTCACTTTTATGAAGATCAAATTTCTTTAAAATCTCATTAGCGTATTTAGATTGATTTATGAAAATGCCTCTAGGATTCTGAGAAATTTGTAAGCCTAAGAAAAAGGATATTTGACCCATCATTGAAATTTGAAATTTAGAGCTCATTTCATTAGAAAAACGGTTACAGTCTTTGGGGTCGGTTGAGGAAAATATGATATCATCAACATATATTTGAACATGAAGAGTGTGTTTGCCTGTTTTCCGAATGAACAAGGTTGGATCGACTACACCCTTGGAGAATCCTTGTGCCAGAAGAAACTTCGACAAAGTGTCATACCACGCCCGGGGTGCCTGCTTTAACCCGTAAAGAGCTTTCTTCAGACGGTAGACATGATGTGGACGATCTGGGTCAACGAAGCCTTCTGGTTGGCTCACATAGACTTCTTCTTTAAGCTCGCCATTTAAGAATGCAGTTTTCACGTCCATTTGATAAACTGTCATGTTTTTGCTGGCAGCATTGGCAAGAAATATTCTGATAGCTTCAAGTCTGGCGACCGGGGCGAAGGATTCTTCAAAATCAAGACCTTCTTCTTGACGATATCCTTTCGCCACAAGACGTGCCTTGTTTTTCAACACGTCACCATACTCGTCAAGTTTCACCTTATAAATCCACTTGAGAGCAATAATCATTGCACAGTCTGGAGGTGGCACTAATTCCCATACGTCCAGTCGATCAAATTCATGGATTTCATCTTGCATGGCTTGAAACCAGCAGTCTTCAGTAACAGCAGATTTGAAGTTTTTTGGTTCGACTTTGGACAGTACTGAATTGTAGAAGCACCACAGAGCATCTGTAGCAAGCTATTTCTGAGTGGATACCGGTCGAGAAGGGTTCCCAATAATATTATCAAGAGGATGAGAGTCGGTCCATTTGCGGAGATGTTCATGAGGTTGAGTGGATTGGTTGGTTGTAGTAATCGTTAGTATCCTAGAAGATGATGCTTCAGAGTTCGGGTCTGGGGCGAACACATTAACAAATGGTTCGTGCTCAGTTTCAGCAAACGGATTTACTTTAAAAGAATGCTCAGCTGCAACACCGTGATGTACCGAAGATGATTGAGGAGCCGAGGATGATGGTGAATGATTGCCTGATGGTGCATCGTGATCAAATGAGATAGATACTGATGGACCGGTTGGAATGACCGAGGGTGGAACTGCAGGGACATGAGGCATCTGATACACCCATGGAGTCATCAAAATATTCATCAAACATCCAGTTGAAACAACAGCTCCAAATCTTTATTGGTGGGAGGTACATACATAATCGCAGACAGAATTAGGTTACGAGCCCCTGATCTTATAGGTCCCGCAAGGCGTTCACAAGGTTGGATTGGGTCCTAAACTGGAGTGTATCGAGAGCAGTTATGTGACCCAGTAGCCATCGAATGTAACGTGAATAGTTTCCATTATTTGTCGGGTTCGTTTGTTGTAGATTCTGTAACCCTTCCTGTTTGGTGCGTAACCAACAAAGAACCCAATGTCTGCTTTAGCTTTCAATTTGCCAAGATCTTCGCTGTCGTTTGTTGGGTAGCAGAGAGCCCCAAATATACGTAGAAAAGAGAGATCCAGTTTCTTGTCATGCACTAGTTCATATGGGGTTTTGTTGTGAAGAGTATGTATAAGGGATCGGTTTTGGGTGTAACAGGCAGTAGCCACAGCTTCTGCCCAAAGAAACAAGGGAGCCTTAGAGAATATCAGCATTGTCCGAGCAGCTTCAACAAG
Source organism: Tanacetum coccineum (assembly GCA_026074375.1). Taxonomy (NCBI): domain Eukaryota; kingdom Viridiplantae; phylum Streptophyta; class Magnoliopsida; order Asterales; family Asteraceae; genus Tanacetum; species Tanacetum coccineum. The sequence continues at coordinate 14,237 of BQNB010069896.1, forward strand.
AGTGCGATTCCTTCGTTCAACAACGCCATTCTGCTAAGGAGTTCTCGGAACGGTCTTCTCGTGAGTAATGCCAATGCTTTCATAGAAATCTGTCAAATTTTTATTAACGAATTCGGTGCCATTATCAGTCCGCACGAACCGGACAGTTTTGTTGAGACCGACTTGAAGTTGTTTTAACAGATTGATTACAAAAACGGGAGTCTCATCCTTGGATCTCAAAAACTTCACCCATGTAAACCTGGAGTAGTCATCGACTATTACCAAAATGTATTTCTTCCCATTTATACTCTGCACTCTTAGCGGTCCACATAAATCCATGTGAAGGGTGTGTAAAACTTCCGTAATGGTGTTAATCATCTTGGGTTTGTGGGTAGCTTTCCTGCTCTTTCCAAGTTGAACATCTGACCCAGATTAACCTTATTTAAACTTGCAACCGAAGTAAACCTCTAACAAGATCTTTACGAGCTAGATCATTGAGAGTGCCAAAGTTTAAGTGATTCGGGCGACGATGCCATAACCAGGATTTGTTCTTGGAGGCTTTAGACAGTAAGCAAATAGGAGAGGACCTCATCATATCTTCAACGAAAATGGTATATAAGTTCGTACCACAACTTCCTTTAATAAGGTCGACACCCTTTAAGTCTCGGACGAAGCATGTGTGCTTTCTGAAGGCAACTTCAAGATCTGAATCACAAGATTGACCGACAGAGAAAAGGTTGTGTCCAAGTCCTTCACATAGTATACCCTGGAAATTTACACTGTCACCAATGACATAATCCCCATATCCCATAATTGCACCAAAATGGTCGTTTCCGAATCTAACAGTCCCGATAAACTTCTTCACGAAATTCCTGAGCCGTGAGCGATCTCCAGTCATATGTTTTGAGCAGCCTGAGTCCAAATACCAGAGAAGATACTGTACAACCTGCTTTGACAAAGCGAAAAATACATTTGGATACTTTGGAGCCCCCAATTGCTATTGGGTCCAGTTTGGTTAGTGCACGCAAGATTATATGCTACAGGGGCAATAGTTTCCTGTAGATCAGCTGGCAAACAATTACTTTTAAGAGCAGTAAACCTAACTAAAGGGCACTTTCTTCCTAACAGGAGAAGTCTACCAGTGGGCTTCCATTGTTTTGTAGGCAATACGTTAGGTGGAGTATTCCTAGTTAAAGGCCACTGATCTCCTAAAGGTAATAGTCTGCCAGTGGGTCGCCACTGATGGCCGATGGTGGTAAACAATTTTCCTGTGGCCTTCCAAACTTGCTTAACGTGCTTAACCCGCCACACTTTAGTGGCAGAGGATTGCTTCACACACATCTCAGAACGCACAACACATTGATCATGATTAACAGAAATTAAGCATTTGTTACAAGTTTTGCAAGAAGTATTAGAATTCGAATTAATTACAGTATGCTTATAGCTAATACTAGAATCAATATGATTCTTATGTTTCTCATTTGACTTATTCATCCTAGAATGGGCTTCTACTTGTTTCAAGGCACTTTTAGCTGGCAGGGTCCTATCTTTCTTTGTATTGCTCCTAGGCTTTGACCTGCTAGCTGCTGAGGCACCTTTTACTCCTGTAGAGGGAATTCCAGGAACGTTAGTCGAATTTATTTTCTGGTGCTCAACTTGTGGTGGTGTGTTATGAGTCGAGGTTTCATGTGGTTCGACAAAAGTAACTCCCTTTTTCCTAAGTGAATTGGTAGAGGCATTTTGTTTATTGAGAGGTCAAGTCTTCTAGGACACTGCCTATTACATATTCTAAACACTCTGAGAGTGTTTAGTGTAATGGCAAGCAGATGCAAGAGAGGTATCCAATGGTCTTTCTACCTTAGCATCCTCTACTATTTCACGAAGGGTTTCTACATTTTCCTTAAGGCGTTCGATATAGTGTAGATGCACTTCCCGATTCTTCTTGAGTCGAGGGGGAATTGGTTCAACATCTATAGGATATCTACCCGGAGCCAGCACCTTAGGTTTATAATCAGGTATAGTAACACATTTGGAATTCTCTTTAAGTTGATCCTTAAGGTGTTCAATTTCAGATAACAAAGAGTTGTTCTGGTAAGTGGTTTTGGCACGCGTTATTTTAATTAAATCATACAACTCCTTATAATACTACTTAACTTTTGCATTTTCTTCCCTAAAGCATTCATTGAGATCGTAAAGGGCATTGAGCTTTGCAGTTAAATCTTTGTTCTGAGAAACTAAAGCCTTAAGGTCAAAAATGGGATTTGTATCACTATTCTTCTTTGTTAAGCGAGAGATTTTCTCCTTTAATTCACGAATCGTATTGCCTTGACTTTGAATCTGTTCATTTAGTTTCCCAATCACAATCAGTGAATCAAATGAAGGAGCATCCGAAGGATGCCCTGTTTTTTGTTTTCCAGCAACGTTCTTGAGATTTTGATACCTAATTTGTAAGTTGAAGTGTTTCAACTTCAATTGTTAGAGAAATGTTAATCATTGAGTTGTGATCATCATTTTGAATCTTGTTTCTCAGATTAAAATTTTCAGATTCAAGGTCGGCAATACGTTTCTGAGCACTAGTGAAAGCATCATGCATGTCAGAAAATCTAGACACGTTTAGTACAGAATCCGTTGCAGTATAAAACACATCTTTGGACACACATTCAGCAACTAAGTTCTCATTGGTGATGAGAAGGTTTTTCCGTTCAATCTCACCACTCTCTAGGTCTGTCTCATTCTGGTCCACTTCGGCTTCCAAAATTTCAAAAACGGCTTTCATTGCCCTAACTTCAGTGACTAGAGATTTTTGAATTCCTTCAAAATATTCTTTGAGTAGATTAAAAAATGGAATTACTTCGGTTAAGTAACACCATTTTGTTTGTTCAAAACCCTCTTTCCCCTCAGTTATGCCATTGGGTGTGATACGCTTTTTACAAGTTTTTCCCAAAATCCCAAAATAGTTAAGTAATTACATACAGACCGAATATTTACTTGACTTGTATTGGAAGTCGTTTCTAGGACCAGATGAGGCCGTGTATTGGGAGGATACACAGTCGCAGGTGGTAGGACAGGTAGGGGTGTTGCATTGGCCTTTAGCTCTTCGGCCTTTCGTTTTGCTAGATCTAAGGACCAAAATACTTGCTCAGGTGTCAGTTGAGTCTGAGGGGTGAATGTTGCCATGAAATTTTCTTTTGAGTAGTTAGGGGGCGTAATGTTAACCCTCTTTCCCACACAGACTAAGTCATTCATTTTCACATTTGTTTATTCCTAGTAGCTTCAGCTAACTCTAATTCTTCCTCAGACGTTGATACAATTACTGGCACATGATGAGGCTTAAGAAGTTCATCACCATCATATAGTGCCGGTTGGGCCTTTTTGGCCTGTCTGAGGTAAAAAGGGTTCTGGGCACCTAGTGCAGTTTTAGTCTTTTGATCATACACCTGAGTAGGATTTAACATCATATGGACAGTTTGAATGGAATGGATCTTGTGATGAAGCTTAATCATCAAGTTTATCGTTAAGGTGTTTTAGAATGGAAAAAACAGTCAGGAATTTTGACTCTTCTGTTTTAAACTCTTTTTTCAAAGTCTTACGGTATTCTCCGATTATCTTATTTTTTCTATAGTTGACTTACTTGTAACTTAAAGAATGAAGTTCCTTTTAATATTTCTTCCATTTTATTTCGATTTTGAATAAGCAAACGCATTTGAACATCCATTCGCTGTTCACCTGTTCAGGTCATTTCAAGATAGTATCGTTGCTCATAAATGGCAAACCTGTTCATGTAGATCTTAATTCAGTGGTATTGGTTCATTAGAACGAACGCATCATCAAAGGCCGATACACATACACTATTTAAGCGGACGCTGCACAACTTGGTAAACATCCATGAAATGTCATTGACCGACAAGTATTGTTCATATGGAATAACATTACTGTTCCCCATATGGACACTAGTTGTGTCAATAACATATAACGGTTGTACTTTATTATGGATCTCATGTTCGTCCTGATTAGAGACACTATGATCAATATGCAATTTCTAGAGTATGTACCATCAGAAAGGATGATGCATTAGATGGATCACCTTGGAAAGGGGTCGTACGTTTTGGAAAACGGGGAAAGTTGAACCCGAGGTATATCGGACCTTTCAAGGTGTTAGCCAAAGTGGGAACCGTTGCTTATAGACTCGAATTACCTCAACAATTAAGCAGGGTTCATAGCACGTTTCATGTATCCAATCTAAAGAAGTGTTTATCTGACGAGCCATTGGCAGTCCCGTTAGATGAAATACACATTGATGATAAACTCCACTTTGTTGAAGAACCAGTGGAAATCCTGGAACGTGAAGTCAAGAAATTAAGGCGAAGTCGTATTCCCATCATCAAGGTTCGATGGAACTCCAAGAGAGGTCCTGAGTTCACATGGGAACGCGAAGATCAGTTCCGGGAAAAGTATCCGCACCTCTTCACAAAAACCGCACCCTCGAAAAATGTTGCATCTTGAGCCTTGGGACAAGGCTCTCCTAACGGGTGGAGACTGTAACATTTCTCATTTTTAGGTTATTTACAACTTTAATAAATTCCATTATTTATTTTTAGAGTTTTACGCGTTCGCTTTTAATTATTAACTTATAGTTAAATCGCGTAAACTAAAAATCAACGTTCAATGTAAACGGACATCAAACAAATTAAAGTTTACATCAAGCAAGTGTTATATGATTATTAGGAGTATAATTTATAACTTTTCATAATTTATTTTTGTTGGTTACGTAAAACGCTTACGTTTCGCAATAAATTACATTCGGTCATACCCGGAAGCACCTTTACCCATCTACACTCAAACAAATACCCACATTTATACCCAATACCCAAAATTTTACCAACTTATCAATTAAATAAGCCTTATGGCCGGTTGTGTATGTATATACACTTAGGATCCAATTTAAATCCAAGTAATATACCTTAACCCAACAAGGTACCTTACACAAGTTGTACTTGGACCCAAGTTGCTAGAAATTGTCCAATCCATGTACCTTTGAGCACCTTTGAGCCGTGGCCTCCTCCTAGGGAGGAGGAGAGCTCTTACACATGTACTAGAACCACTTCCAAGCTCATGGTTTCATTTAAGGTTGTTTCATGGTTTCCAAGATACTATATAAAGACAGCCCTAGGTTCACCATTATACTCTTACACTCCATACAAGTAAATCAAAGCAAAACCTTTCTCTTTTGGACTCAAAACCCACGGCCCACATATAATTATTAGGGTTTCATTTTAATTTTTCATTCAAGGCAATCCAAGCATTCAAGTGTTCATTCTAAGGTTACCTAAGACTACTCAAGGTGTTGGCAAGCTTGGATTCGGGTTTAACAAGGATTTATCAAGAAAACATAATTAGGGTTTTCTTGATTAGGGTTTTGATTTTGAAGGCTTGATTGGGGTTTACATCTTGTGTTCATCATCCTACTTGACTTCTATAAGGTCTATTTAAAGTATTCAATGTTCATTCATTAATTTTCTATTGTGTACATACTTGTTGTGTAAGTTAATCACCACCTAGATTCATTTTTAAGTTATATAAAGTATTTGATGATTTCATATGGACAAATGACATGAACATTTAGAGGACTAAATACATGTAAGATATACGGTACAACACGTGGTGAAATTATGGTGCAAGGTCTTTAAGTAAAAATAAATACAAACTAACTTGTTTAATTGAAAACCCTAATTTTATTTTTATGGCTACTGTTGGATTCGAACTATAGACCCTATGTTTTATATTTTATAAAAATAGTGCTCTTTACAAGGATCGTGAGCATGTAAGGAACTCGAAAAACGGAATTATAACGAACAAGTTACGTATTTTACAAGTTATATATAATTAACTTTATAAAAATAGTTTTATAAACTGTGATGAACAGCATCAGGGGTATAAATTGTATAAATATAATATTTTGATAAATTTCCTTAATACGAATCCACAGACATAAAGAACTCGAAAAACGGAATTATAACGAACAAGTTACGTATTTTATAAATGTATATAATTTATTTTATAAAAACAAGCTGTTATGAACAGTAAATATTACTGTTCATCAGGGGTTAAATCTTATAAATATGATGTTTTGTTAAATTATTTTAATACGAAGACGTGGACATAAGAAACGTATAAAACGGAGCCGAAACGATAAAGATATGAGGTTTTAAAACTCGCGCGCATTACTTTTATTTTTATACAATCTTTTATGAAACAATTAAATTAATAATGAAATATCATTATTAAATCATACATTTTTACAAATAATACGTTAGTAAATAAAAATAATATTTTCGTTACGAGTACAAGTATATATACTTTAATTTAACAAAGTACGAGTTAAGTATTGTTTTAACTTTTAAAGAATTAATAAAAACTATTAGGTGGTGGTGTAACTATACGACATGTGATGTTTTAATTATATGAAATACATTATACTCATACGGCCTATAATTATAGATAATCAATCATTCACTTACGGTGAGTTCATAGCCCCGCTTTTACACAATTATATTGTTTTACAACTTTGGTTTGGACGCAAGTACTCTTTTAAACATATTACGAGTTGGCCTAAGTAGCTAAACCCACTATTGCCCACTGATTGCAGTTTTACGTACCTATAAAATATATAATAAAAATACTACTTAGGTAAATTCCAACTATTCACCTTTAAC
>BQNB010069897.1:0-33329 GCA_026074375.1 Tanacetum coccineum
AAGTGCTAAAAACCTAAAAACAAATGATTAAGCACATAATCTGGGCATATTTGCATGATTTAAGGGGTTAAATGACCCCAAAATAGTCTATAAAATTACACCTCGTCATCTTTACTCAATTACTCTTCAAGAAACAACTTCCCCTAATCCAATCTGCTTTATGGCTAAAGCTTCATCAACTCAAGCATGGTTATGGCATCGTCGTCTCTCATATTTGAACTTTAACACCATTAACCTGCTTTCAAAGAATAATATTGTGACCGGCCTTCCAAAGCTGAAATTTGTCAAAGATCATTTATGTTCTTCTTATGAGTTGGGGAAAGCCAAACGAAAGTCCTTCAAGAATAAAACAACCCCAAGCTGAAAAGCACGGTTACAACTTCTTCACATGGATTTATGCGGTCCAATAAGGATAGAGAGTATTAATGGAAATAAATATGTTTTTGTAATTGTTAATGACTACTCCAGATATACTGATGTGTCGTTGTGCGTAGGTATTTTATGTATCAAGTTTTACTATTTATTTTATGCTGACTATACCTATAAACAACACTCTAACGGGCAGTGTACCCGATCAGATGTAGCTTCGTGGTAAGTAGGGTGTCGATCACTAAGAGTGGAAGTTAACTCTTAATTCTACTGGTATCTTATTTATCTAGGTTTAGTACTAATCTGACCTAATTATTCTAATCAAATCTAATTAAACCTAAACTAACGCAAAAGGGGAGGTTTTCAACCTGAGAGACTGGCACGAGTTTAGTTCTAATTATCCTAAGGTGATGACAAATAACGCGCACAAATGATTAACAAAAGATTGGGAAGCAGTCAAATGAGAGGAAAACATATTATGTGGATCAATTTTTGAAGGGGAGCATTTAAAACCAAAAGTCTTTAATGTTTATGGATACATCTCATAAATGTCATTTTTATGTATCCAAAGCATTCAGTAGAATTCAAATGTGGTACTTCAAGTGTCAAATTCACGAGGAGACTAAGCATAATTTTTCAAGACCTTATCAATGTCATTTCAAAATTGTGTGCTCATGTCTTCAGCACCACTGTTCACGAAGGCATTTAACTCCATCTGTAACATATTTATGGTGTCATATCATTTTTTCTTGTGGTGTCAAATCTTTCGTTAATTGGTATCACCCATATATTGTTGAAGGGGAGCAATCAAACATGTTCCTATAATTCATGCAAATAATCAAAAGGATATCATAGAGTCGCAAACAATGTTTAATAAATCATACAAATTTAGGGTATCTTTTTCTCCCCATGAAACTTTTCATGTCTCAAATTTTAATCAATTGATATCTAAAATACTAAAAGATTTATTATTTTTGACAAGGGGAGAAAATATGATTAAAATATGATCTAGAAGAATATGATCTCTAAGACTCTAAGGGCACGTTTAGTAGAGAGAATTTCAGAGATTAAAAATGAAGTAGAGAATAGAATTCGGAGAAATAGAATTGAATGGGAAATGTATTGAATTCCATTGTTTGGTAACTGAAGAGAATTGAAATAAAAAATGTGGAAAACTAGAAGGGGGTTGAATAGTTTACCGCTTTTTTTTAATTTCAGGTTTTAAAGTGTTTGTAAAAATTCTAGATTCGATTTACGTGAATTCAATACTTGCACAATATAAACATTATACCTATCTACACAATTAATAAGATAGTATGAGAAAGTAATGCAAGACAAGAGATAAGAGTAAGAACAATCAAACCACAACGCAAGGATTTATAGTGGTTCGGCAACGAAGCACCTCTTCGCGCTACTCCACTCCCCGAGCACCTAACTCGAGAGTTTTCTTCACTGTGTCAACAAGCACCCTTATGACGGAGAAAACTGTACACAACGTTGCTTACACCGATTTATGACACAAAGCTAAATGTCGAGTTCTAATCTTAGCTAGAACTAATCTATCACAACACAACTTCACGACTTGTTCACAACTTCAAGACTTCTTCACAACACTACTTATATCACAACTATCTAGCACTACTTGGTAAGATCACCACGATCTAACTATACTTACAAAGATCGCCAAGATCTAGCAACTACACAACTTTACAAGATTTACAAGTTATGATATGAATGCAATAAGATTGCAACAACACATAAAGGTGTAATACTTCTTCACTTGATGATAGAAGTATTCTTCTCTTGCACTTGAGGAATTGAGCTTGGATCACTTAGAAACAAAGCTTTATGATTAAATGATCAAAGGATTTTAGAGAGGATATGTGGGCTGTTTTGGGCAGAAAGAATGATTGCAAAAGGTGAGAAAATAGTGGGGGAATAGTTCAGTATTTATAGGACAAACTGGGGGAGCGTCTACCTAGGGGCGGTCCCCTTAAATAGGTGGGCGGTCCCCTTAAAATTAAGGGGGCCGCCCGTGTATTTAAGGGGGCCGCCCTAGACTAGGGCCTCCCTAGTTTGTCTTTTGTGTAGGGGGGATTTTCTGGAACTTTTCTAGCCGTTTTAGGTTTGAAAATTTGAATTTCAAAATGTTTATTTTGAATAAAACATTTCTTTTAATTGTAGAAAATGTTTTGTAATGTTTATAAAAATGTTTACAACATTTTATAAAAGTTTGAGGTTGAATAAAAATTTCCTTTGATCATAAAATGCATTAAGCATTTATTTATTCATACCTTTAAGTGATATAATTATCGAAATGAAAATTTACTACTAATTACTTGTTTACGTTTAATTTTACATTGAACGTTTTTATATTTTGTGATTATCAAAACGTAAAGATGTGAAAAATATTAATAATGTTTTTAGGCATTATATTTTGTCAACAATCTCCCCCTTTTTGATGATTACAAAATTTAAACTCATTAAATGTAAAATTATTTTTAAACAAGTATTTAGTGAGTTTCATGTCATTTCTCCCCCTTTTTGTAGAATCAAAAAGACATCGTCGAGAATTGCTAGTTAGATCGACGGAATAATTGCTCCCCCTTGATGTGTGCTCCCCCTCGTTCGAGGGCACCAAGGAATCGAGCTATGGTTTCTTGGCTACAAAAACGAGTTAGAACAATACAAAAATTTCTAACATGTAGCAAGAAGGAAGGAAAAATATGACAAGTGCAAGCAAACATCAAAGCAAAATATGCTTCATTCATTTAGGACAATGTGTGTGAATAACACACAAGCATACATAAATAGAAAAACAAATATGCTTTAGAAGCATATTAATACATCATAAAAGAAAATCCTAAATAGCCATAGAAGGATTTTTGACTTGCTTGCGACACAAAAGGGTTTGACGATTATTTGTAGGCATATTACGAAGTTAGTTGGTTGTTGATGGAGAGTTTGGAGCGGAGGCGGTTGTGGAAGGGTAATCTCTTTGAACTCTAAGAGGTGGATGTGGTCGAGTGAGGAGGAATTCAATCCAATTGATATCCTCACTTAAAGCAAGGAATTGTTTTTGGGTGAAGATGCAACAAGGGCAATACCCAACATGGGTTTCAACTTGGTTCATGTTGAGAGTGTGTGGTAGGTTTGGAGAGTAAGGTGATGAGGGAATGTTGTTTTGTTGTTAGGAGAGATGCATGGCCAAGAGGTTTGATAGGTCTTGTAGTTGATTAATGTCATCAACTAGGCTTTCTCTACTTGGAGATGGAGGTGATGTGTGTTGAGTTTGGTTGTCACTTTAAGGTGGAACTTGAGTGTGAGTTTCATGTGAGTTGATGGGTTGAGGATGGAAGTATAGGTTGTGAGACAACTTGTTTGCTATGTGGGAGTATCCTAAATGTAAGAGTTTGGTTTGACACTTTTGATATGGAATTTTGAGTTGAGTAACATGGAAATTGATGGGTGAGATGGGAAATGGAGGATGTGAGACACCTTGTTGTGATGTGGTAGTGTTCTTGATGTAAGGATTTGGTAATACATGAATGGGGTGATATTTTCCTGATATGTTAGATGAGAGTGAGTGGTTTTGGCAATGGTGTCAGTAAGTTTACATTGAGCCCATGATGTGTTACAAGGTTTAGTTCTTCTCCAAATGTGTTTATCACACTCATTTGGCTACCTTGATGGTTTGGAATGTGGTTTGTTAGGAGATGTCATTGGTGAGGAGTGATTGAATGATGATGGATGAGAATGTATTTATACTAGAGGAAAGGTTTAAATTAGGAAGAATGAACATTTAAAGGATCAAATCCAAGAAATATTTGTGAATTTTGGGAAACAATAGCTAAGTCTAGAGGGTATTTGGTTAAAGGGAGGTGAAAATACTGTTTTACCCGTGTTTGCCTAGGCCGGTCCCCTTAATTAGGGGCCGGTCCCCTTAAAATTAAGGGAGCCGCCCTTTATGAATTAAGGGTACTGGCATTTCCCAGATTTCCCAAAATTTGATTTTTCTCAAAATTTTGTGTGAGGGTTTCTGTTTTGGTGGTTAATTTGCAGCAAATCCACCCTTTTATGGCAATAAGATTTTCAGCACATAGCACTTAAGCATTCAACATTCTACATATGTATGACAAGATGTAGGATAACCTATTTCACATAATTTTGGCATATACTTATATATGAATTGAAGATTATAAGGTTGAAGAACATATGAAATAGTAACTAGATATAATACACAAAGAATTATCCTTGATAAGGGGGTTTAGTTAAAAAACGAACCAAACTTTTGTGCAAATGCTAGTGTGTGCCTAAGTGCGACAAATATGGAGTAGCGATTATTTCGACACTAAGACATGTAAAACCTAAGAAATAATCCAAGTGCTCCTTGATTTAATTTTGCTCAACCAAGATTGTCGAAAATATATATTAGATTATATACTTTTGACAACAAGTAAGAGAACATTATGCATATGTGAAAAATGTTTTTAGCATATCTCAATTATATGTGAAAATTAATTTTCATGTGCTCCTAGTTGTGAGAAAGACTTTTTGGAAAATAATAGATTGGGATTATTGTATATATGTACAATGAGATATGCATTTGGGATAGGCAGAAGTTGAAAAAAGTTTGCTTATAGACTTTTCCCAATCTTGTGTAAAATAGAAACCTAGACACAGAACAAAAAAAATTTGTCAGTCAGGTGGGTGGTCCCCTTAAAGTCTGGGTGGTCCCCTTAAAATTAAGGGGGCCGCCCTTTATTGCAATAGGGGGCCACCCTTGTTTAAAAAAATTTCTCAGATTTTTTTTTACAAATGGTTTATTGATGATTATCATTTTTTATTATGCCGAAAACTTAATCAATTTGTTCCATCATTCCTAGACCTAGACGTAAGTAGTTAAAAGCTTATGTTTAAGTTCTTAGTTTAGTATAACGGCTTATGTTTCTTCTGATGAGACCTTTTCTATAGAGATATTTCCTTTTTGAACATTATCACGAAGGAAGTGATGGGGAATCTCAATGTGTTTTGTTCGTGAGTGTTGAACGGGATTCTTACTTAAGTCTATTGCCCCTCTGTTATCACACATTATTAGAATGTCCCATCTATCCTACAACACCATAGACTATGAGAGCTTGTTTTCATCCCATAGACCTAATGAGTACATGCCTTTTTCCGATGCTACGTATTCCACTTCGGATGTATGTGAATGGCAAGAGAGTGTTGCTCTTTTCGAAAACCAAGATGTTAGACAACATCCCATAAACGTGCAAACACCACTAGTGCTCTTGCGATCTACGTAATCTCTCGCATGATCCTAATCCGCATACACTATGATTTTTAATGCTGGATCCCTATGGAAATACCATAAATCCTAAATGCGAGTGCCTTTAATGTAATCAAAGATACGGTTTAACCGCATCTAGGTGGAGAGGTTTTGGGATACCTCTTGAAAGTGGTGCAAAACAATCACTAACATGGATATCGTGTCTACTTGTCCGTTAATTGTAAACACCCCCAAAAAATATACAACGGCATCGGAATACCACTTGGGGTGCTACTTCGATAATACATAGCGCTAGAATACAAGAGAACGACCTCGTAAATGTTTCTTTGTAAAACAATCTCATTGATTTTTCTGAATCAAAATAATAGTTTGCCCTAAATTGCATCACAATGAAAAGCATAAAGCGATGCAACGAGATTTTTATCATTTGTAGAAATCCAACCATAGAAACTAGACAATGTTAGACTCCAATTCACATCTGATAATCCAAGCATCTATTTCACACTGAGAAAACCATGCTTAAAATTGTCAACTTAAAGTAGGTGAGTTCCATAGTTTCGTAAATATAAAACGTATTCCAATAAATGTAATCTGCCCACTGTATCCTTTCATTGTCATATAAAAAAACATTTTAGTGACTACTGTCTCCTACAGTATCATAAAATAATTGTGTGACCATTTAAATCCTTAAAAGTCCCCTCCCAAATGTATGAATGATTTTTAGAAAAACAACACCATTTTAAAGCCTTCATGACCGTTTCAAACTATAATGGTTCCCTAAACTGTATGTAATGGAAATTTCATAATTCAAAGAGTTTGTAAAATATGCCTGACATTTCAATCCCCAAATGGTCACAAAAACGTAATTGAATGACTACATTTGTTCAAAAATATGCATGATAGTCAAATCCACCACAAAAATTTTCTAAATCTTTATGTAAAATGTCATAAAGTAGGACCGCAAGATATTCCCCGTGATAATCGCATCAAATGCAAACACACAAAAATGTAATTACGTTTCCTACGCCATGACACTGAAGGCTTGACGAGTATTAATAACCACTTAAGCCTAACATTGCCCGGGTGATGTCTAAGCCGAAACAAATATCCTAATGTTCACATGGTATACTGTTTCGTTTGTCCAGTGATAGCGTAATCACCCGAGACGGGGAATTGTCAATACCAGATAATCTAGTTTATAACATCGCGCTCACGCCTCAGTGATTTTACAGTTTCATTATATAGGGCACAATTTGGGTTATCGCTACAGTAGGCAAACACGTAATCATATCATAAAATTAACCACGTGCTCCAATTATCAAACACCCATGCATATATTACTTACACCAAAACAGTTCAAAACGAACCAGTATTGTATCGTCCTCTGCGAGATATATAAATAAGGTACATAAAACCAAACAGGTAATCAATCATGTAAGGCGTGTAAACATGTATGCCAAGACTAGTTGAAAATGAGCACTAACGAGTTTAAATCAAACATGTAAATTGTATTTGAACAAGCCATGTTTCTCACCCCAAAAATATAAGTAAAACAAGTAAAACCGTGGGGCTATGAACTCACCTGGATTTTTGAAGACGATATGATTAGAGAGCATCTAATTCACATTGATGAAGAAGAACGATTTACATATAGGCATCTAATATGCACAATAAGAACGAAGACAAGCTCTGCTTGAACCAAAGAGATCAGCATAACTTAACGGCTAAGTCCACTAGCCTAGGATAATGTGTTTGGGTTTCCCGGTGAATTGTTATGTCAACGCGACGCGTTGATAAAGAATTAGATTAACGATGTAAATGGTTTGGCATGATTTGGTTAAATAAATAAATTGAAAATATACCCAAAGTGTGTAATATATATACTTTATATATTACATATGAAAAATAACCCTTATATGCTTCATACCGTGAGTTATATCACAAGGACAATTAATCCAAAGATTAGTGAAAAGTATATAATACCTCGCAGGTATTATATAATAAGTGTGGATAATTAATTAATCCAAATAGTTTGACAATCAATTTAATTAATAAAAAGACTTTGAATAATGGTAGACACATGTCTTAACGTTATGAATTAAACAACCGATGTTGATAATCGTTTATAACCATTATAAAATATTATTTAATATTTTATAAAATATATTTCGTTTCTTTGACAAGTCGTGTCTAAAACAGTCGTCTTAATGTGAAAATATAGCTTTCGTCCGTTGTCAGGTTATTGTATAGTTATACTTTAATATATTTTAAAATATAACTTTAGGCCCTTTTTATCGGTTTATAACATAATATAAACTTTTAGTAAAACATTACTAAATATAAAAGTTATGTACACTTCGCCATGAAATTCCCGTATATATATCGTTTTCCATTTCCGTAAAACTCGTCATATTTTCCATTTATATCCAATATATATATATATATAAATATATATATATATTAAATATATAAATATATAAATATATATACAAATATATAATATATATATTATATAGTGATTATCTGCGGTTCAATATCTAAAAAGTCGCGTTCCTAGAATATAACATATATATAAACATATCGTTATTTCTAATTTTAAATCAATTAATAAATATTATATCTATTAACGATATAACCACAATAAATATTTGTCCGTTTTTATATTTATAAAACCTTTCGTTATTTTCGTTTGTTGTTTTGATATATATAAACCAAACGAAACCTTATGTCGTGATTCTGCTATTCCCAACGCTCCCTACGGTTTTTCTGCTAAACCAAACAAACAAACCCATTTGTTGTCTTCTCTAAACCCACATGCACCCTATGTCATTTTCTGTCCAACCAAACGTGCCCTAGTCGCTTTTCTATAAAACCAACCACCCCTTTTCGGCTGTTACGAAAAACTATCCAACCCAACACTACCCGAATTGATGAAACTGCCAAACGCCCTAATCTGTTATAACAATAAAACAACACCCGTACTTGCAATATCCTTAACCAAACGCACCCTTAGCAGGTTCGAAACCAGCCAAACGCCCCCCCCCCCCTTGTGTGGAGAACAGCCCCAACCAACGCACCCCTTGGTGGCTGCCACCCAACCAAACGCACCCTACACGGTGTTATAAACACCAAATGCACCCTCATCTTGTTAATGACCCAACCCGACATCCCTTTCCCCTCGCGGCTGTTTTGACAGCCAAACCCGACTCCCCTCCTGTGTTTTAACCCAACCCAACGCACCCGTTTTGTTGCTAAACTACACGACGCACCCAATCGGGCTGAGATCGAAACCAACGCACCATAGGTGCTATGAACCGAGACCAACGCGCCCTAGGTGCTGTGTGCCAGCCACCCGAACCAAACCACCTTCGTGGTGGTTCTCGCCACAGAAACAAACGCACCCCTTGCTTGGTAATAAGTCCCGACGCACCCTAATATGCTTACCCGCACGACGAACACACCCTTGTGGATGGGTTTTTATTAACCCAACGCACCCCATGGTGGTGTTGTTTATCCACCGAAACAAACCACCCTCGTGGTGGTGGCTGTGACGTGGTGGTGATGACGATGATGAAACGATGATGATGATGATGATGGTGTAGGTGTGGAGGTGGTGACGTGGGTGGAGGTGGTGTAATAGCCACGGCTGTTAGCCGTGGTGATGGTGGAGATGGGGGGGAGGTACGGCGCGTGGAGGAGAGTGGTGTAGGGGATCGGATAGATCCGGTTGTTAGGAGCACTTTTGGTGTTAGCCCGAAAAGTCCGCCGGAAAAGTTTTCCGGCGGCGGCGACGTGGTGGTGGCCGAATGTTGGGCCGAAGAAGATGAACCGTCATTGTCGGCAGTTGGGTGGTGGCCAGGAGATGGTCCCGGAGAAAACCCAAAAAAGCAAACAGGAAAACTTTCCCGGCTGATGCAGCCGGTGGCCGGCGGTGGGAAGGGGGGGAGAGGGGAGAGAGAATTTATATAAGATTGTAGTGTATATTTTATTAAAAAGAATAAATATATAAAAGTTTATAATATATATAATTAAAACTTTAATCAAAAGTGACAAGTTGAAATATGTCCAGGTTCGTTTAGTAACGTTTTATAAAAACATCGATACATATCTGTTCGGACTTGTTTGAAGACTTAACAATTATTCTACTCTTGAAACTTGCGCCATTGCTTACCGAACATTTTCTGATAAAAATGAGTAATTACTTGATAATGTTTCATAAATATTTTATAACAATTTAAATAAAATATATGATATTCATTTTTTGAACCCGGTTAGTCTTGTCCGAATAACAATTTTTGATTTCAACTCGAATATTCGCGTTATCCGCAACGCTTTTAATTAAAATGATGACTAATTTATTTAATAAAAATATTAAATAAATACTGATAATTAAAAACAAATTTAATTGTTTTTGTGTGTCCGCGTTGTATATTGTTCGAAAAATGTTTGCGGTGCTGTTTTAGCCCTTTTCGGCTCTTTTACAGTCTCGGGCAAAACTGAAAAATTGTGCAGGAATGTCATTCACATCGAATTGCTTAGGTCCGAGCCCGTGAAAACTTGATTTTAGAATGGTTGCTCCGTTAAGTCAAGCCAGAACCTAAAAGTCAAAGGGGTAAAATCGTATCTAAAAATCCGAAAATTCTCGATTTACATTACCTACCCTTAAAGAAATCTTGTCCCCAAGATTAATTTGTGTTTATCCGCTTAATGTGTCTAAGAAAAGACTTAAGATTTACTAAACCAGTTGAACATGACGCTGATAACTTTATTCAGCAATATCAAATGTTTCGACATTTCTTAATATCCATAAATTTCGGCTAGGTTGACCAGGATATCCAATCCATTAGAATATGTAATCTTAGAGAATCATCATACCATGTTTATTGTTGGTATATCAGTTGCCTTTTATGAAGCAAACCTCTTAATAGAGAACACATCAAAGGAAAAGTGTATCGCATGTGTTACGTATATGATATAGTTATAAATGTCTTAAGCATTGTCCCGTTTCCTGCTATCCGTAATGTTGATGATCACATCAACGGGCATATAAGTAAGTACTCCATACTTACTTGGCAGTACTAAATAGTATCATGACTTAAATTGGTGTACTATTTGTCTGCAATGAGTAATTCAACTGAATGCTATTTCGACACTTCATATCTTGTCAAGGATAGTTTTCTCACCTAGTTGATAGAGTTTTTGTACAATCTGGGACCACTCAGGACCAACAATACAACCATAACGACGATAACTATAACAAACGGTGATGGGATGCAGAGGGTGAGGACCCTCCGAGAAACAATATCCCCATAATAAAGTTCAATTAATGAGAGGAGCTCGCGAGAGAGCTTATGCGATAGACGGCGGATTATGGTACTCAGTCGTTAGTTTGAGGACGAATCAACTCCATTAACTCAAGTATGTAATAAGTCTGTTAGTTCCATGAATAGTTCGTGATCGCGAGGATTAGCAACGGCAAATGTAATAACTTAAGAATGTGATAAGGTAGCTCCAAGTGAGGCCTTAAGATTCTGCCGAGTGGTAGAACACGATTGTGTTTCTAGACCCTTTTTTTACAGATCTGGCCATTTTCGAATTAGTTCATACTCGTGTTTTCCATATCGGGATACCATTAAGCCCACTCATTTATAATTCATTATTTGCATAAAGAAGCGTCCTAATTTATGTAAATAATCAATTGATAAACTTATGGTTCGGTGATTTATAATTTATTTATTTAACTGAAAAGGCGTCCCAATCCTTTCAAATAAACATATTATAAATCATCCTACTTAATAATTCCCGATGCAATACGCGTACCCACATAACCTTCAAGATGATGGATGACATTACGATGCATGTGCTCTAATGAGTATGGGACGAGTGTTCCAAACTCGTCTTCGGAGACAGGGAGTAAAACTACCCAAAAATATTGACCTAGACTTCAAGATAGGTAATGAGTACCTTGGTTAGAGTAACCCAGGTAAAAGTCTCGGTGAACAGTCAACATAGTAATTATCATATAAATTCTCCTTTTATAAGTCCCGCCTATACAAGACTTGTAATACTTGGATTTATACATAATCCCATGTAACTAAAAATTATAACGGGTCCCTTCGGTAATACAATATAGTATAAAGCTATGAAGAAAATTAATGTCCTTAGAGACCATTGTTTAACTTACAATGCCCGAGGACGAAATGAAACCATTGTGCAACTCACAATGTCTAAGAAGTAAAATGAGACCATTGTATAACTCACAATGTCTAAGAAGCAAGATGAGACCATTGTATAACTCACAATGTCTGACAAGTAGAATGAGACCATTGTATAACTCACAATGTCTTAAAAATATTCTGGTATTTATATAATAATTCTTATATAAATAAGCGTACGATATACGCGAAAGGAATGCAAGCATATATATATATATATATATATATATATATATTATATATATGTATGCCACGTAAGCACTTAATGCAGCACGTAATGTAAGCACATAAGCAAGTAGCGTGTATGCACTTTGAAAATGTTTGATGTGATGCAATGTTTGTGAAAACGGTTATAGTCTAGGGTAAAATATGCAACCTAGTTCTCTATAACCTGGCTCTGATACCATCTGTAAACACCCCCAAAAAATATGACACGCTAGCGGAATACCACTATGGGTGCTACTTCAGAATACACAACGCTAGATACAAGAGAACTACCTCTAAATTTGTCGTTTAAAACAATCTCATGATTTTCTGAAATCAAAAATAATAGTTGTCCCATAGATGCATCACAATGAAAAAGCTTGAAAGCGACGCAACGAGATTTGGATCATTTTGAGAAATCCAATCATGAAATCTTGTCAATTTGACCTCCAGATTCGAGATCATATAATCCCAAGCAATCTAATTTCACTAAGCACAAAAACATGCTTAAAAAGTGTCAACGATTAAAGTTGGTGAGTTCATAGTTCTGTAAATTAAACTTTAAGTTCCAATAAAATGTATCTGCCCACTGTAACCTTTCAGTGTCATATAAAAACGTTTAGTGACTACTGTCTCCCTACAGTATCATAAAATAATTGTGTGACCATTTAAATCCTTAAACGTCCTTCCAAAATATATGTATGATTTTTAGAAATCAAACCATTGTAAAGCCTGCATGACCGTTTCAAACCTTGTATGTTCCCTAAACTGTATGTATGAATGTCATAATTCAAAGAGTTGTAAAATATGCCTGACCATTTCAATCCCCAAATGGTCACAAAAACGTATGTATGAATGGACCACATTTGTTCAAAATATGCATGATAGTCAAATCCACCACAAAAATATTCCAAATATTTATGTTAAAATGTATAAGTGTAGGACCGCAAGATTTCCCCCGTGATAATGCATCAAATGCAAACATCACAAAAATGTAATTACGTTTCCTAAGCCCATGACACTGAAGCTTGACGTGTATGAATACCAAATTAATGGCCTACATTGCCCGTGGTGATGTTCTAACCCGAAACATCCTATGTTCGACATGGTATACGTTCGTTTGTCCAGTGATAGCTAATCACCCGAACGGGGATTGTCAATCCCAATAGATCTATTTATAACATTCGCGCTCACCCTCCAGGTGATTTACAGTTCATGATAGTGGGCACAATGTTTATCGCTACTTAGGCAAACACGTAATCATATCATGAAAATTAACCACTTGCGTCCAATTATAAAAACCCATGCATATGTTTCTTACTCCAAAACGAGTTCATAAGCGTAACCAAGTATTGTATCTCCTCGCGAGATATATAAATGAGTATATAAACCAAACAGGTAATCAACCATGTAAAGGCGTTTGTAAACATGTATGCAGACGAGTTGAAAATGAGCACGTAACGAGTTTAAATCAAACACGTAATTGAATTTGTAAACAAGCAAAGAACCCTCACCCAACATATATGTAAAACATGTAAAACGTGGGCTATGAACTCACCATGATGTTGAAACAACGATTGATAGTAGCAACTATTCACATTGATGATGAAGAACGATTGACAGATAGGCATCTAATATGCACAATACGAACGGAAGACGAAGCTGCTTGACCAAGAAGATGCAGCTTAACTTAACGGCTAAGTTCCACTAGCCTAGGATAATGTGTTTGGGTTTCCCGGTGAATTGTTCTATCAACGCGACGCGTTGATAAAGATTTAGATTTAACGTTGTAATGGTTTGTGGTTTGGTTAATAATAAATTAGAATCTTCCCAAAGTTGTATTATATATACTTTATATAATACATAAGAAAAATAACCTTATATGCTTCACTACCGTGATTATATCACAAGGACGATTAATCCAAAGATTAGTGAAAAGTATATAATACCTCGCAAAGTATTATAATAATAAGTGTTGGAAAATTATTAATCCAAATTATTTGACAATCAATTAATTAATAAAAAGACTTCAAGAATGTAGAACACATGTCTAACGTTATGAATTATACAACCGATGTTTATAATCGTTTACAACCATACAAAATATTATTTAATATTATATAGAAATATATTACGATCTTTGATAAGTCGTGTTCAAAAAACAGTCGTCTTAATGTGAAAATATAGCTTCCTTCCCGTTGTCAGTTATTGTAATATAATACTTTAATATATTTTAAAATATAACTTTAGGCCCTTTTTATCGTTTATAACATAATATAAACTTTTAGTAAAACATTACTAAGATATAAAAGTTATGACACTTCGCCAATGAAATTCCGTATATCTATCGTTTCCATTTTCCGTAAAACTCGTCATTTCCTTTAAATCAATATATATATAATAAATACTATATAATTGTATATATATAATATAAATATATATCAATAATAAATATAATATAATATATATTGTGATTACTACGTTTCCAATATCTCAAATGTCGCGATTACCTAGATATAACATAAATATATAATAAAATACATATCGTTTATATCTATTTAAATCAATTAATAAATATTATATTTATTTAACCGATTATAACCACCAATTAATATTTGTCCGGTTTTAATATTTATAAAACCTTTCGTTATTTTCGTTTGTTGTTTTGATATGTATAAACCAAACGAAACCTTATGTCGTGATTCTGCTATTCCAAGCGCTCCCTACGGTTTTTCTGCTAAACCAAACAAACAAACTCATTTGTTGTCTTCTCTAAACCCACATGCACCCTATGTCATTTTCTGTCCAACCAAACGAACCCTAGTCATTTTTCTATAAAACCAACCGCACCCCTTTCGGCTGTTACGACAGCCAACCAAACACTACCCTAATCTGATGAAACTGCCAAACGTCCCTAATCTGTTATAAACCATAAAACAAACACCCCTATTGTTGTTTCATTAACCAAACGCACCCTCGCTGGTTCGAAACCAGCCAAACGCCCCCCCTTGTGCGGTGACAGCCCCAACCAACGCACCCCTACACGGTGTTATATACACCAAACGCACCCTCATCTTGTTAATGACCCAACCCGACATCCCTTTTCCCCTCGCGGCTGTTTCGACAGCCAAACCCGACGCCCCTTCTGTGTTATAACCCAACCCAACGCACCCGGTTGGTGCTAAACTCACACCGAACGCACCCCAATCGGGCTGAGATCGAAACCAATGCACCATAGGTGCAATGAACCGAGACCAACGCGCCCCAGGTGCCGTGTGCCATCCACCCGAACCAAACCACCACAGCCAAACACACCCGCGTCGGGTGGCTTCAACCCGAAACAAAACGCACCCCTCGCGGTGCTGTCAACCCGGCTGTTATGATACCAACCAAACGCACCCACCCTTGTTGTTGGCGACAGAAAGTCAAACGCACCCTTGGCGCGGCTTTTAACAACCAAACGCACCACTTTATGGTGGTTTAAATGTTGTCGCGGCTGTAGAGGTCGTGGCGTAGAAATGGTGACGATGATGATGGAGCTATGGTAGGTTGGTGGCGTTCGAATGGCGTGGTGACGTCGGTGGTGTGGCAGTGAGAGGGTGGTGGATTTAGGCGCGTGGAGGAGAGTGAGGTATCGGGTTGGATAGATCGGCTCACGAGATATATTTTTGGGGTTCACCGGAAAACTCCGCCGGAAAAGTTTTCCGGCGGCGGTGACGTGGTGGTGGCCGGAATGTTGGCCGGAGAAGAAGGTGGTGGCCGACGGTGACAGGGTGGCCGGCGGTGGGGAATGTGGAGAGAGGGGAGAGAGTTATAAAAAGAGTGTGTGTGTATAAATGAGATGGAAATGAGAGTTTTATATATATATATAAGATAAAATGACAAGTTATTATAGTGTAGGGTTTAAATTGTAACTTTTTAGTGAAACTTCGATACATATCGGTTCGGGACTCATTTGAGCGACTTAACGGTCGATTCAATTTTTGAAACTTGCGCCATTGTTTTCCGAATCATTTTTCTGATAAAAACGAGTATTTACTTGATAATGTTTCATAAATATTTTATAATATTTAATAAAATATCTGTTATTCATTTTGTGAACCGGTTTCGTCTTGTCCGAAATAAATTGGATTTCAACTCGAGTATTCGCGTTATCCGCAACGCTTTTAATTAAAATGATGACTAATTTATTTAATGTTTTTAATAAATAAATACTGATAATTAAAAACAACTTTAATTGTTTTTGTGTGTCCGCGTTGTAGATTGTTCGAATAATGTTTGCGGTGCTGTTTTAGCCCTTTTCGGCTCGTTTCCAGGTCTCGGGCAAAACTGAAAAGTTGTCAGGAATGTCGTTTCACATCGAATTGCTTTAGGGTCCGAGCCGTGAAAACGTGATTTAGATGGTTGTTCTTGTAAGTCAAGCCAGACCTAAAAGTCAAAGAGGTAAAATAGTTATCTTAAAAATCCGAAAATTCTCGGATGTCACAGTACCTACCCCTTAAAGAAATCTCGTCCCGAGATTAAATTTGTGTTATCCGCTTAGTGTGTCTAAGAAAAGACTTAAGATTTACTAAACCAGTTGAACATGACGCTGATAACTTTATTCAGCAATATCTGGTGTTTCGACACCTCTTAATATACCTAAATTTCGGCTAGGTTGACCAGGATATTCAATCCATTAGAATAGGTATCTTAGGGAAACATCGTTTCAAGGTTTATAATTGGTATAAACGCTTTATGAAGAAAGCCTCTTAATAGTGAACACATCAAAGGAGAAAGTGTAGTCGCGTGGTTATGTCTATACAAAGTCATAAATGTCTTAAGGCAGAGTCTCGTTTCTGCTATCTGTAATGTTTGATGATTCACATCAACGTGGCTTATGGATGTAAGTACCCAACTTACTTGGCAGTACTTAATTAGTATCATGACTTAAATTGGTATACTGTTTGTCTGCAATGAGTAATTCAACTGAATACTATATCGACGTATGCTGATCTTGTTTAAGGTGGGTTTCATCACTTAGTTGATAAAGTTTGTACAATCTGGGACCACTCCAGGACCCAACAACAGCAACCATAACGACGATAACTATGACAAACGGTGATGGGATACAGAGGGTGAAGACCCTCCGAGAAACAATATCCCCAGAATAAATTTCAATAATTGAGAGGAGCTCGCGGAAGAGCTTATGCGATAATCGGCGGATTATGGTACTCAGTCATTAGTTCGATGAATCAGCTCCAGTAGTTCAATTGTGTAACAAGTCTGTTAGCTCCACTAACAGTTCATGATTGCGAGGATTGGCAACGGCAAGAGTAATAACTCAAGAATGAGATAAGGTAGTTCCAAGTGAGGCCTTAAGATTCTGTCGAGTGGTAGAACACGATTGTGTTTCTAGACCCTTTTCAACAGATTCTGGCGATTTTCGAATTTAGGTTCATACTCGTGTCATATCGGATACCATTAAGCCCACTCATTTATAATTCATTATTTGCATAAAGAAGCGTCCTAATTTATGTAAATAATCAATTGATAAACTTATGGTTCGGTGATTTACAATTTATTTATTTAACTGAAAAGGCGTCCCAATCCTTTCAAATAAACAGATCATAAATCCTCCTACTTAATAATTCCCGATGCAATACGCGTACTCTCGTAACCTTCAAGATGATGGTGACATGACGATGCATGTGCTTTAATGAGTATGGGACGAGTGTTTAAAACTCGTCTTCAGAGACTGGAAGTGAAAACTGCCAGGCGAGATCAACATAGAGTTCAAGATAGGAAATGAGTACACTGGTTAGAGTAAACCAGGTAGAAGTCTCGATGAACCGGTCAACATAGCAATTATCATATAAATCCTCCTATTACAAGTCCCGCCTATACAAGACTTGCAGTACTTAGATTTATACATAATCCCATGTAACCAAAAATTATAACGGCCTTCGTGTAATACAATATAGTATAACGCTATGAAGAAAATAATATTCTTAAAGACCATTGTTTAACTCACAATGTCTAAGAAGCAAGATGAGACCATTGTATAACTCACAATGTCTGACGAGTAGAATGAGACCATTGTATAACTCACAATGTCTTAAAATATTCTGATATTTATATAATAATTCTTATATAAATATGCGTACGATATACGCGAAAGGAATGCAGATTATATATTATATTATTTATATGTATGCAGTAAGCACTTAATGCAGCAGTACGTAAGCAAATATCGCAAGTAGCGGTATGACTTGAAAAATGTTTGTTGTGTTGCATTGTTTGTGAAAAGACTATAGTCTAGGGGTGAAAATATGCAACCTAGTTCTCTATGCCAGTGCTTGATACCAATCTGTAAACACCCAAAATACAAACAATGAGCGAATACAACATGGGGTGCTACTTCATAATACCAGCGTAGATACAAGTGAACGACCTCTAAATGTGTGTTTGTAAAACATCTCGTTGATTTATCAAAAATCTTGAATTTAATTTACATTTGTACCATATTTGCTCACATGAAAAGCTTGATGTAGAGAATCCAATGCACTTCAAGAAATCCGAGAATATAATTTCCCTGAGAAAAACATGCTTAAATAGGTCAAAATTAAAGTTGGTGAGTCTCATAGGTTTATGTAATTACAAAACGTTAGTTCCAAAAATGTTGCTGCCCACTGTATCACTACAGTGTCATATAAAAACTTTTAATGCTACTGTCTCCCTACAGTATCATTGTTTCTCAATAAAGTACTTAACTATTTGTTGAGTTTTGGCATTTCAATGAGAGCATCTCTTAATCCAATTTCTAAACGTAGTTATTTAAACAACTTCATAAACTTGCTCTGCTGAGCACTGGGTGTATCTTTCTCTCTTACTTTCATCCTCTCGGGATATGGAAGTTTAGGTTGATATGAATTAGGATCTGGAGAAATAGGCTCTTGAACATTTTTCTTAGCCTTTAGTTTCGGAATTTCAATAAAAATGGAATCATGAACCTCCGTAGGTGGGACTTGTGCGGTACTTTCTAAACTTGGTTTTTGCAATTTGTCCATTGACGTCTCCGGGTTTTGTTCGGGTTCTTTTAGAGGAGTAGAAACAACGGAAGTAGGAACAAGATGAGTCGAAGGTCCTTCACAAGTTTTACCACTTCGTGTGGTGATAGCATTAACATGCTCGCGAGGGTTAGTTACTGTTTGACTTGGAAGAGTACCTGAATTCGAAGACGAAGCGGTATTGGAACTTATGAACTTAGAAAACATTTCCGTTAAATTTGTCATCTGGTTTTGTAAACCTTGGCCTTGATTTTGCATATTTCTTAACACAGCATCATTAGCCTTAACGTAATTCTCAAAATCGGTCTTTGAAACACCTTGCATTTGCGGAGCAGGAGATGGAGCTTGGTAAACCGGAGTTTGATTAGTCGGAGGTTGGTAAATTTGTCCTTGGTTGCAGTTACTTCCACGGTTTTGATTGAAATTGGTTCCATGGTTTTGGTTGAAATTATTTCCTTGATTAAGATTGAAACGGTTTTGATTGTTTTGAATCGGAGGAAACAAGGAAGGTTAAGGATTTGGTTTGAAAACCATCAGCGGTCTAGGAATGGGAATTTTTTCCCCCCCCCTTGATTCAATATTGGTAGCAACAAATTGATGAAATGTACTCTTGAATGTTGTCTTGATAAAGTTGCCATCGGGTGGCCTGGGACAGTTTTTTTTAACGTTGAGTGAAGCACCTCCACAAGTTACACATCTCGGCTCGGACCGCTTTTCACGGTTGCGGGACGCTTGGCTTTTTGTTTGTCGTATATGAAAGTCTTCATCAAATTCTTAAGTTCAGAGACTTCGGTTATAAGAGCAACTACATCTGGTGAAATTCCTAGTGTAGATGAATTCAAACTCACTTTGGCAACGACTGCCTTGTTTCGTGAATTACAAACCTTAGATTTACTCTCAATAATTCTCAAGCATTCACGAGGCATCTTATCTAAAAAATTACCACCCGCAACAGAATTCAATGAATCTTGATCATTAGCATTCAAAGCATTGTAAAAAACGTTATCCAATGATTGTGGTAATTCAGAAAAACCCGTGATAGTGGGCAGCTCGAAAGAAGGTTCATTAAATCGATCATAAGCCTCATAAAACGATTCGTCAAATCTTTGTTGAAATCTCGTGATTTCGTTACGAAGATTTGTTGTTTTTGAAGGAGGAAAGAATTGATTAATGAATTTTGAAACAAGATCATCCCATGTCAAAATTAAATTAGGAGGTTCTTTTTCTAGCCAAATCCGGGCTGAACCTTCAAGAGAAAACGAAAAAAGCATAAGCTTAATTGACGTGCTCGGGACGTCCGGGAATCTCATTGTTGAAGTAATCTTATTGAAATAACGGATGTGAGCATGTTGATCCTCTTTATCATGTCCGAAAAAATGTTTGTTTTAAACAAGATTGATCAAACCATGCTTTAACTCAAAGTTAGCATTGATTTCGGGAATTACAATTGCATCCTGGTACCCCTCGGGAGCAATTGTGCCATTGTCCGGTTATCAGCCATCAGAACTAATGGAGGATTAACAAAAGGTTCTTCTAAATGAAATGGTTGAACAACAGCCGGTTGGCTTTGTTGTTGACAGTTATGGTTGCGGGTTTGAGAACGAGTGCGCATGCATAAAGTAGAAAAAGAAAATTTAAACTAAATTTAAACTAATTTTTTATTTTTTTATTTTATTGTTTTTTTATTTTATTTTTTATTTTTTTTATTATTTTAACAAACTAAATTAATGGATAACGAGAAGACAAATTAAACCAAATAATCAAATTTACTTCACGGTAGCTCTTAAATTTTTTTACTTTTTAAGGTGAGCCATACTTCGTAAATGACACAAATGACAAGTTTTGAAATCTTTGATTCGAGCTAGGAACTTATTATGATAATACCTCAATTGAAGGTATTATTTGTTGGTGTTTTTTACCAACTTTGTTTTTTTTTTAAATTGAAAGAGCAAATATTTTTGTATTTTTGTTTTAATCTTCTATTTATACTAAAAAGAAAAGAAAAATATTTTTTTACTTTTTATTTTTATAATTTTTTTATTATAATTTTTTTTTAATAAAAACAAAACTTTCAAAAATGAAAGGGTCTTCAAATTAATATCAACAAACTTCAAACGATAGAATCTTAATCACAAATCCCCGGCAACGGCGCCAAAAATTTGATACGCTTTTAAAATATAAAATATAATATACTATAGGAAATTTACCAATTTACCCTTGAGGACAAAGGTGAAAAGGAAACTCTTCAAAATATATATAATACGTATCTTAACCGGGAAGTATGATTCCCCGGGTCGTTTCCCCAACGACTTGTGAAATTGATACCACGTTTGATGCTTGGACAATGATTTGAATGGGATACATAGTTTGATTTGATTTTCTACTTCTACAAATTAAAATAAGCAAATGATAACAATTAAGAATGAAAACAAACAACGGGAATTTAAATTTTAACTAAAAACGCAAAACAGGAACCTTAAACGTAAGCTACAAAACCCCTAGATTTATTAAAATTAAACCTATTGAGTTTTTCTTTTAACGAACTTCTATTGACTAAAAAGTAAGTTTAAAGAAAACTAGAACAAAAACGGAGTTAAAATGAATGTTAAAACACGAAAAACGAGAACGAGAACGAATCCCGTTCTTTAGAAAATGAAATTTTGCAATTTAGACCCTACGAAAGCAAAACTAATTTTCCTATGAACTTTAGGATAAAAGAAAATTTTATAAAAAAGATTTATATTTTTTTTTTTTGTTTATTTTCATATGTTTATGTTTTTTAAAGTTTTTAATGAAAGAATTAATGTTTAAATATTTCTAAAATTAACCTCTAAAAATTCTAGAAAATGACAGAAAATTCAGCTTTTAAACTATATAAATCCTACGAAAAATAAGACCGAGATTGTAGCTTATAAAATAAGCCACGAAATAAGCTTAACAACTTATAAGAGCTTATAAAGCTAAATGAGTATAAGAAATTAATAGTGCAAGGGTCTTATGAAAAAGACCCCAGGGCACAGCGGTAAGGAGTGTGAGTGTGTGTGTATAAAAGGTTGAGGTATTGAGGTCGGGGGTTCGAGTCTTGCTCACCCCCGACTTCCACTTCCCTTTTTTTTGTTTTTTTATGAAAAACTTAAAGAACAAAAGTTGTAGAGGACAAGTTTTTAAGCAACTTTAATAAATGGACTATAAGCTTAAACTCAAAATTACGATCTCAAAAGGCTTTTTACTAAGCTGTAAATAGAAAGCGAGCTTTTAAAAGCTAAAATTCTACTTCTCACTTAAGAGCTTGCAAACAACTCATTTTAAGCTCAAATTCAAATCTAAAAACTGTTCTAGAAAGCTTAAAATGTGTAAAAGCTAAAATCAATAAGCTACTTTGACTAAAAACACCTAAAGCTATCAGCTAAACAAAGGATCTAAATGAAAACTTACAAAGAGCTTCAGCTAAACAGAAGCTAAAGTGCTCATATGAGCTTATCAGCAGCTCTGGCTTATCAAAGATAAGCCAGTAAAAACCCATGAGAGCTCTTCCATTGTAAGCTCTCCTTCCATTTAGCTTAAATTCCAACAGTTAAGGTAATTAGACTGATTTTAGGATTTAGATAGATTAAATGAATAAATTAGCTCAATCTCAAGCTTAGAGACTTGTGAGAGCTTATAAGAACTTATGGATCCGTTTACTATAACTAGAGCTTATAAAGGGCTTTTTTGACAATTTATTGAAGAAAACTTAAATTTCATTAACAAAAAAAAACTTGATTACATTACTTGAAAAGAAATTACAAAAGATTTTATTGAACAAAATTACAATGTACTTAAAAAACTTAAAGCTTTAGCTAAATTACTTAAAAATCTAAAAGCTAAAAACTAGAAAAGAAAAAGATGCTTCGTGTGTGTGAGGATGTGCTTATATTTATAGCCACCAGGGAAGCTTCTAGGCCCCAAAGTTTGTTAGACCTCCTCTCAATCTTGTCCCTTGATCATTTCTTTAATCATTAGATCTATCTTGCACACCGTTGGATTAGATTGTCTCACAGAGATTGCCAGCGTGGCAATCCGTGATGTGACACCTTTGTGCTTTCTTTGTGAGTACCTTAAGTACAAATCCCAACATTTCCTTGTGCTTTCTTCAATCCGACGTGTCATTCCTTTGATGGAATTGATCTGAAAATGAAGGGCTCATGAATGATATATAACTCTGCCACCATGTACTTGACCCCTTGAATTGTCTTTTCTGCCCCTTAATTGTGAAAAGCCCTATGAATTTAACCCTTTGGTTAATTGGGGAAGGAGATGAACAGTAAAAACTGTATCTCCCACCCTTTTTAACTTATAAAAGGTGCGTTTGTATATGTTTGACCAGGGCTCATTTCTCTTTGACTTCGGGCTTGGGCCAGATATTATGGATTTGGGCCCGGGTATTTGAGTGGATTTTTGTGTTATAAAGAAGGTAACAGTCGTTATCTTTTATTAATAAAAAGATAACGACTGTTAGGGTATTTAGGGTTTATTTTGTAATTTGGTTTAACATGAAGGGCTATTTTGGGGATTTTGGATTTTGTGACTTTGACTAAGTTTGGCCAAGGTTGACTGAGAGATGACTTGACTTTGAAAGCTTCTTCCCGGCTTTTTGCGTGCTCTTCCGTTCTTGTGTTCGAGTTTGCTTGGGTTTAACCGTTTTCTTGTGATTTTTTCTTTATCCGTACCTACACAATAAGAAAGACAAAACAAGTAATATTCAAGTATTTAAAGCACAGTTTTGATCTTTTTAGGGTGTATTTTGATATAAAATGGATATGTGTTTTCACACATATCAGAGCTTATGAACAAACACATGGAGGAATCAACGCGAAGAAGAACCAAAATGGAAGAATGGGGAAGAAACTCCAGGAGAATGCCAAAATTAATACCCGAAACCAAAGCGCTTCTATAAAAAATTTGGAAACCCAAATCGAGCAGCTAACAAAGGAATTTCACACAAAAGTTGCCAATGACATAAGCAGTTCATCTGTAGACCAATACAAAGCAATGTACACTGAAGAAAAGACACCCATCAATGACAAACAACATGAAATATCCATTGTCTCTAACAAATTCACACAAATAGTTCAAGAAAATGTTGCGACCGCAAAGGTCTTGCTATGTCAACTACCACCAAAAGAGATAAACCCTAAAAATTTTACTCTTCCATGTACTATTGGAAGTTTAAGTTTTTATGCCATGACAGATTTGGGAGCCAGTGTTAATGTCATACCCAAGTCCATGTTTGAACACCTAAAATTAGATCGACTTAAGAAGACTGACATGCTCGTTGAAATGGAGAATATGACTAAAAGATCTCTTGACGGAATAGTTGAGAACGTCCTTGTCAAGATCGACAAATTTTTATTCCTATTAGATTTTGTGGTTATGGATATGTTAAACACATGTAATGAAACCATGATTCTTGGGAGACCATTTCTAGCAACCATTCATGCCGAAATAGATGTCTTTAATAAAGAAATCTCCTTAGGAATTGGAGGTGATAGAGTTACCTTCGATATGGACAAAAAGATTCATAATTTCACAACCCCCATAGGAGAGATTTATATGATAAACGCAACCTCTAATACTCCCTCAGACGCATCATCTACTGTTGAGGAAACCAACGACGTGGATAATGAGAACAGTTATTGTAATCAAGAGCAAGGACGAAGTCGCAAGAAGCCTAGAAAACTTAACTTTGATATAAACCTCCCTAACGCACATTTCTGCAAACGTGTTATACAAATTCTGAGAGAACTAAAATTTTAGCCGACATGTGACCCAAATATGCAAGAGTGCAATGGAGGTCATGAAACTTATAGAACGGATGAAGAAGGAGTTTTAAGGAAATGGTATTGTTACGATGATAATGACATGAATGGAATAAACAAAGAAAACCAAGAGAAAGGATTGGTTTGGGACAATAGGTTTGAGGAATGGTGTAATAACAATCCAAACGCTCCAACATCAAAGTTTACCTCGATCTATAAGAATCTTAATCCTAGACCTAAGGACTACCCTTTTAAGGATTGGCTATTGACTAAAGTGGGACACACAAATGTTAGCGAAACAGTAAAGAAAACTCTACTCAAAACATGGCTAATTGATTATTTTCAAGAAGATGTAGTGAAAGACCAGCGAGAAAGAAGTTTTGACGACTATAAGTGGATGTTCGATCTAGAAATTGACAAGTTAGCAGACGAATACAAATTAGGCGTAGGGAAGAAAGGACAAATGCTAGAAGATATATGGGAAAATTGCAAGAAAGTACAAGGGGATAATACCTATTGGTGGCATGATCAAAAATCAGAGAAGGAGGAAAGTCGAGAACTTGGAATCTATATAAAAGAGTATGACCCACCAATGGATCACGTAGAAACTTTTGAAGTAAAGAAATATTCGTTTGACGCTGGCCAAAATTTCATCTGTGTCACTAATGACTTAATGGATGCCTTGCCATTAGGAAGAGAAAACGGGTCAAGATTCAGGGATATGATCAGTAAGGAAGTGGACAGTGGAAGAAGGATCCGCAGAAAGACGTAGAGCGTCTTGAGTCTAACTTAAAGACTCAATAATAAATAAAAGTGCTTGTTGGAAGACAACCCGTCTTTTATTTTATGCATATTAGTTGGTTTTCTTTGGTTTCTAACTTTATTTTGCAGGTTTTCTCTATAAGAAAGTGGAATTCGAAGCCCCCTTTGTTCGTATTCATGTGGTAGTAAGGTTTTGTCTAGGCGTAACCACTTTGGTTACGCCGTAA
This sequence comes from Tanacetum coccineum, assembly GCA_026074375.1. Taxonomy (NCBI): domain Eukaryota; kingdom Viridiplantae; phylum Streptophyta; class Magnoliopsida; order Asterales; family Asteraceae; genus Tanacetum; species Tanacetum coccineum. The sequence continues at coordinate 25,915 of BQNB010069897.1, forward strand.
CAGATATTCTTACGACGTAAAGTTTTAAACTTGTTACACCGTAAACCTTCTTAGTTTAAATATAAAATTTTAAAAAAAATCACATGTTTACAGCGTAACCAATACCATGGTTACGCCGCAAACCTTTTCTAAAAACTAAAAATAAGTTTGAAACCTTTTCAAAAACCGTGTATAAGTAAATGAACTTTGTGGGTGTGTTCCCTAGAAACCCTCACAAGACTTTACTCGTCCACTTGGGCTACCAAGTGATTTAAAAGGCTTGTTGCATATGCTAAATGCAACCATGATTCCTACAAAAGTGAGGTAGATTGTAGTGTATATTTATCCATGAACGTTTAATGCTCTTTGTTGTCTACTAATTTTAGGGGAAACGAGGTTGTTCTATAGACACTTTGCAAGAAGTCAACTCTTTCAATTATCACTCAAAGAAAAGAGCAACGCTCAGGGGAGTCTTTTGTTTTAATTCTACTCTTATTTCATTATTTCATTTCCATAAATGTAAAATAGGGACATTGTACAAACCAAGTGAGGGGATGAGAGTAGAATTACCACTTAACCTATATTTGCCTTCGATTTCCTAGTTTTCTTTGAAAAATGGTGCCAATTTAAAAATTTTGACATGTTTTTCTTACTAAAGTAGAATAAATCTTTGCCGAGCACATTATTATCCTGTAATTAATTTGGTGAGATTAAGCCTAATATTCCGTTTTCATCTATTATACATAAAATCCACCAAATACATGAGAGTGCCGGTAGTATTGTAGACTTTAGAACTTGGCATGTACATCTTGTTAAGACATAATTGGTTAGTTGGAATAGACTGTTCAAAAAGGCAACATTTTAGGAAATCACCCAAAAAGCCTATATGTGTGTGTGTTTATCGGCTTGTCACACTGACTTGTCGACCTCCCCGTGTAAAACCCTAGTTGCACTAACTAATGCAAGATACCCCTAGATCACCTTGTCAAACCAACCCTATTCAAACCCTATATGTTTCGTTACACCATTTTTCCTTAGCCTACCCTATAGTCTTTATATTCTTTATGTTGAAATCTTTGGCTATTTAAATCCATGGTTCGGGGGAATAGGAATGAGAATTGTATGCATTCGTAGAATACTAATTAGTTATGATCTATAAAGACCCCCCTGTATCACCACTTTCGATGTTATTCATCTCAAGTGGGGGGATGTGCGTATAATATTGGATGTTGTAGGGGCAATAATTAAAGATATAAACTCTTGTCCCCCCCCCCCCCCCCCCCCCCCCCCCCCCCCCCTCCCCTCCACCCCCCGCCCCCCCCTACTGATAACCCCAAATTTAACCTCTTATCCCATATCCCACCCCCCGAAGAAAATGACAGAAAAGAGGGTGCAATAAAAAGCACCCATGTGTTAAAAATGGAAAGATGGTGCAGAATAAAAAAAATGGAGCTAGTAGCCCATTATTGCACCAAGCCATCTCAACAAGTATAAATAATGGAGCTATTAGCCCATTGTTAAAGATCATGTTTTCAAACTCGGACTTTTGGACCTTGGATAGACAATAGCTAGTTATGACAACCTTAGATTACTTTAGACTATTTGTTTTGTGTTTTTATCTTAACAACCATTTAAAGTGTATCCACTTGTAGCATCCTTTTCTACCACTTTAATCACCAATAACCAAATGTCACCCATGTTGCCTTGAGACTATTTAGACCCTAATTCTAGTTGGTGGAGACTTGTGTACTTTCCAAGCTTATGATATAAACTGTGCAATTAAGTGATCACCCCGAAATTGAACACTTAGTTTAGTAATGATAGTTGAGTGTTTTTTATCTCCTTGTCGTGAGGTGTTTGGCTCATATGTTTTCTAGCATAAGTAATTTATGGATTCATTTCTCCAAAATAAATTGGGGAAATCTTTATATGAATTATTCTAAACGGTTTTACTTGAGGGAAAGTAGAAGTCAAGTGGGGGGTTATTTGATAACATCAAATAATTGAAACATTTTAATATCAAATTCCCTATAAAAATGCTTACAAATATGCTATTAATGTATGAAAATGTTACTTAATTGTTTATTATTAGTTTTTAGGGACCAAGTGAGCATTTTAGCAAAAGACAAGGGATTTGGACAAGAAATGCACTAAAGTGAAGAGTCCAAGACAGTTTACGGCATAACACCCCCGAAGGATTACGCCGTAACGTACTCTAACAAAGAAATGAGTCATCACACTCTTTACGGCGTAAAGGGGTCTCCAAGATTACGCCGCAACATTAAAATTTACAAGAGATGATGTATCTGACTCAACGTTATGGCATAACATAGGCGACAAGGTTACACCGTAACATACTTTTATGCCTAGAAGATTGGATGCTTACGTAGCAAGGTTACGGCGTAACATCCCATAAGGATTACTCCGTAAACATTTCGAAGCCTATAAATAAAGCCCACCTCTGGAGCATCTACTTCACTCCACCACCACACGTCACACATAGTTCTATGGGGCTGACCCTGACCCTAGGTTCAAAGCATTTCATCTAAAGGTCCAAGAGAGAAGCCACTAGCATATTATTGTATTTAATCATTCATTTCATTCTCTATAAGAATTATGATGATTCAATCCATGTCTTTATTCATTAATTCTTTCATTGTTGTTACCATGAGCGGCTAAGCACTCCTAGTGCTGGCCTAACCATGTAGTTACTGTAACATCCGAGAATTTTCGAAATTTTGAATGACGATTTCAATCTTTGACTTTTAGGGTCTGGCTTGACTTATAAGAACGACCATCTAAAGCACGTTTTCATTTTTCGGACTCTAAAGCAATTTGAAGTAAAACGACTTTCCTGACAACCTTTTTAGTTTGGACCGAGACCCTGAAAACTAGTCAGAAGGGTGATGATATGCCTCGCAGATTTTAGAAACACAAAGAAATATTTAATGATTTTTAATTATCACGTTTTATTAAATAAAAATATTTAATTAAAATGCTTAGCAATTTAATTAAAATAGCGTTTGCTTGAGGACGCGTAATATTCGAAGTTGGAATGAAAATTTCATTTTTTCTTATTCTATTTCAGACAAGGGGTAATCGGTTACACATAAATAAATAACAGATAGTTTTTATTAAATGTTATAAAATATTTATGAAATTTATCAAGGTAAAATTATTCATTTTTATCAGAAAATGATTTGGAGAAAACAAATGACGCAAGTTTCGAGATTTGAATCATTCGTTAAGTCGCTCAAATGAGTCCCGAACCAATATATTATAAAAGTTTCTCAATAATTACACATACGGTCCCTGTGGCAATATTTACAAATTTAACCCTAAAGAATAATGGACTTGTCACTTTGTTTATAACTTTTATTATATATATAAAAAGTTATAACTTTTTACTCATTTACATCTCATATTATACACACACTCATCATCTTCATCCTCTCTCTCTCATTATAGCCGGCCACCACCTCCGGCCACCACCGCCGCCGCCGAAAAAGTTTTCCGACGGGTTTTTCCGATCAAAACCAAAAGTGGTCCTCCTCAACGGATCTATCCGATCCCTACACTCACTCTCCGCCACGCGCCACGCCACCATCACCACCAACACCATCCTCATCATACCATCATTATAACCATCACCACCCCGCTGCCTCCCCACACCGAAACCACCACCCTCACTGTCACCACAATAACCGCGACCACCATGAAAGGGTGCGTCGGGTTGGGTGGCCACCACCCACCAAGGGGTGCGTTGGGTTTGTGATATCACAACAAGGATGTTTGTTTCGGTGGGCAGCACAGCGAGGGTGCGTTTGACAGCCGCGAGTCACTACAGGAGTGCGGGTGGTTGGTGTTGGTTTGTTAACACAAACAAGAAAGAGGGCGCGTTTGCGTTCGGGTCAGCACTCGATTAGGAGTTGCGTTGGCTGTGGAAATGCCACATGGGTGTGTTTTGTTTTTCATTACGCACATATGGGTGCGTTTGGTTTACATATTAGCACCATAGGGTATGTTGGTTGGCTGCCACCACCACACGGGTGCGTTTGGCAGTCACCACCACCACAAAGGGTGCGTTTGATTAATGAATGATTCACTAGGGGTGGGTTTGGTTGACTGTGTACCCGATTAGGGTGCGTTAGGTTTATGGCAGCCACCTTTAGGGTGTGTTGGGTTGGGTTATAACACAAAAGGATGCGTCGGGTTTGGCTGTCGAAATAGCGGGTCGGGTTGTCGGGTTTTGGCAGCGAGACAGCGGGTTTAGGGTGTGTTTGGTTTAGACAGAAACGCCAAGGGGTGCGTTTGGCTGTCAAAACAGCCCAAGGGTGCGTTTGGCTTAAAAAGCCTCGCACACGTGTGCGTTTGGTCTTTAACCAGAAACTATTGAAGGCGTGGTTGCGTGTTAACACCCCCAAAAAACATACAATGAAGCGGAATACCACAATGGGGGGGGGGTGCGTACTTATACTACAAGCGTAGATACAAGAGTAACGACCTCCTATGTGTAGTTATGTAAAAACAATTCTCGTTGATTTATTTCTAAAATCTTGAATTTAATATTCATTTGTTCCCCATAATTGCTTGCAACAATGAAAAGCTGAAGTATAGACTCCTAATGACTCTAAGAATTCTGAGCATATATATTTCCCTGAGAAAAATATCATGCTTAAAAGGTCACATAATGTGGTGTGTTATTAGTTCATAGGGTTTCTGTAAATACAAAAGTTTAGTTCCAATAAATGTTATCTGCCCCCCCACTGTATCATTACAGTGTCTATAAAATCGTTTAATGACTACTGTCTCCCTTACAGCTATCATAAGATATTTGTTGATGTGGAACCATTTAAATCCTTAAATGTCCTTCCAAAATGTATGTATGATTTTCAGAAATCAATTAGTTGTAAAATATGCAAGACCATTTCTATTCCCAAATAGTCCCAAAATGTACGTATCAAAGTTGGATCACAAATATCCAAAATATGTATTGCCATTTTCTTCAAGTGTGTATAAAACCATGATTTCCATTACTCTAAGTTCATGAACTGTGACGTAGACTTGTATGTATGCCACTTTATTTAAGGCATAGTAAAAGTGTACCCATCGTAGGTGTTCCCTCCAAGAACACCCGGGCGTTAATGAAAAACAATATGTACCCACCATGGGTGTTCCCTCCAAGAACACCCGGGCATTAATGAAAAATTATATGTACCCATCATGGGTGTTCCCTCCAAGAACACCCGGGCAGTAATGATTGTTGACCCCACAGGCGCCAATCCGATCGTGATCCGACATGGTATAACGTTCGTTCCCAGTGATAGCTAGTCACCCGAACGAGGATTGTAAATCAAATGAATCTATCTTATAACATTCGCGCCTCACCCCTCCAAGTGATTTTACGTTAATGCAACCTAAAGCTAATCCAAAAATCATAAAAATATAGAATGCGTTTACGTTCAAAGTAAAAACAGTATTGTATCCTCCTCGCTGAGATATAATAAAATGAGTATGTAAAACCAAACAGGTATTCACCATGTATATGCGTTGTAAACATGTATGCAACGAGTTGAAACATGAGCACGTAACGAGTTTAAATCAAACACGTAGTTGAACTTGTAACAAGCATGTTCTCACCCCAAAAATATGTAAAACATATCATGTAAAACGTGGGGAATTTGTAACAAGCATGTTCTCACCCCAAATATATAAAACATTTATCCAAAACGAGTAAACGTGGGGCTATGAACTCACCTTGATGATGAAGAACGATTGAGAGATAGGCATCTAATATGCACAACACGAACGGAAGACGAAACGGCTTGATCAAGAAGATGCAGCTTAACTTAACGGCTAAGTCTCACTAGCCTAGGATAATGTGTTTGGGTTTCCCGATGAATTGTTATGTCAACGCGACGCGTTGATAAAAGATTTAGATTTAATCTTTGAAATGGTTTTGGTGGTTGGTTAAATAAATAAATTTAGAATATTCCCAAAGTGTGTAATATATATATACTTTATATATTACATATGAAAAATAACCCTTATATAATTCTTACCGTGAATTATATCATAAAAACGATCAACCCGAAGATTTATGTAAAGTATATAATAATTTGCAAGTATTATATAAAATGTGTGAATAAATAATTAAACCCAATTATTTCGACAGCAATTCAATTGGTAACAGACTTTGAATAAAAGCAGACAAATGTCTTAATGTTATAAATTAAACAACCGATGTTTGTAACCGTTCATAACCATTATAAAATATAAATTAATATTTTATAACTTATATTTCATTTCCTCGACAAATCGCGTCTAACATAATCGACTCATTGTAAAAATATAGTTTTCGCCCGTTGTCAAGTTATGATGTAGTTATATTTTAATATACCTTAAAATATAACTTTAATGTCTTTATCGGTTTCTAAAATATTATAAGTTTTAGTAAACCATTACTAAATATAGAAATTTATATAAAATTTCTTCATGACTTTCCAGTTTATATAACGTTTTCCGTTTTCTTAAAACTCTACGTTTTCCCTTTAATCAATATATATTGAAATCGTTCGTTTTTCAATATTTCAAATGCACGCGCTTTCTAGTTATAATATATATGTTGCAAGTATTCACGTTTCCATTTTTCCAACTCCCGCGTTTATCAGATATGACATATATATTCACGTTGTTATATCGAAACTCACAAACTAATAAATATTGTATTTATATAACCCTTAACCGCCCTTTTGTTCCGATTTATAAATTATAAATCTCGTTAAAATTTTATATTCATAAAATTTTAATATATATTTATTGTTAATTCATCTTAACTCACTTAATAAGCATTATATTTATTTAACCATTTTAAAAACCACCAAATAATAGTTATCCAGTTTTAATATTTATTAAAACTTAAGTTATTTTTATTTGTCGTTTTGATAATATAAACCAAACAAACCCTCGTTGTTTCCTCGTTGATCCAAACGCGCCCTACTCGTGCCAAACTCAAAACAAACACCCCTAATTGCTATAAACCCAACGCACCCTAGTCGACTGACCCGCGAAACAAACGCGCCCTAGTTATGCTTAATCCGAACCAAACACCCCCGTTTGGCTGCCACTATACCAAACGGGCCCTAATTTGTTACAAACCAAACGGACCATAATCTGAGTAAGACCAAACGGACCCTAACCTGGTGCTTACCACGGAAACCAAATGCTCCTAACTGGTCCTAACTTATAACCACACGCACCCTGCTGCGGTGCGAAACCAAACAGACCCTAGCTGTTCTAAAAACCCAACGCACCCATTTGGTTGTTTTAACCCGACACCCCCTTTCTCGGCTGTTATACATATCAAACATACACCCCCTGCTGATAAACCAAACCAACCCGCTGCACACCCCCCCCACCCCCCGGCTGTTAATCCA